>CM066044.1:136331887-136410139 GCA_033557465.1 Ichthyophis bannanicus
AGTCCTGAAAGTGACAGTGGGATGGTATGACACGAAACATGTGCAAGGAGATAAAAAGATTCTAATAAGAGAGAGGGTTATATTGTGCTGAAAATGATAAAAAAGAAATGAGATGGGGGACAAAATGGGATAGCATCCCTAAATTACAGCTCTTTTTTTTTTAAATAAGCACTTTAAATAGTCTTTGCTTAAACAACTACTTGGCAAGGTGTTTCCATCGGAAGAACGTCTCCTGTCCCATGCCTGCTCATCAAGTCCACAGGAGGACAATTTTCAGGTAAATTTATAAAACCTTTCCTGCACATAAAAGTACATGTGGTGCAACTTAGGAGTGCACCTGCAAAAGAGATGTGGCCAGGGGAGGAGGTTCGGGGCAGAGTCCACAATTTATACACATAAGACCAGATATTTAACATGCTAATATTTATGCCTGCCCCCTGTCCCCCGCAGCCCACTCTAGTGCGGCGTCGTAGTGGGTTTCACAGGGGGCGGGGAACCGCATAAGAATTAAAAGGTTCAGGGTTCATCTGTTGTGGAGGGTCAATGGGGATAGCAGGTCACATTGTCAGCCTCAGGGTCAACAACCTTAAAAAAGAACCTCTTGCCAAAGTGTAGGGTACAAAAAGGCGTTTATTGCCCCTTTTCGCATGAAGAAATTCAAAATATGATGGGTAATGAGTAACAGAACATAAATTCAGTTGCATCAAAACGTGAGTCAGAAAAACACTCAAAAATTAACATGGTTCCTGCACCAACTTAAAGCATAAAAGCTTTCCAGTACAGTTTGCACACATTAGATTTGTTTGCCTTTTACTCAAAGATATCGTTCTTGTGCAAAAGTCACATTACATTGGTTCTATATCTTCAGTGAACTCAGATTCCCCTCGCAGCCATTCCAAGTCTATGGGATCTGAAAATTAGATCTCAGAGATCTCATGGATATTAAAACATGGTTTCCTAAAAGCATGCCATACTGTATCCCAGTGCTGGCTTGGGAGTTTGGGGCGTCGGCTTTTCGGTCTAGTATATCTCCCTGGGCTTGCTGTTGTTTCAGGACTAAAAGTTTGCTCCTTCCATTCTCTGGCAACATTAAACTTTTTCCTGTAAAACTTATCAGTTATAATCTGGTTTAAAACAGTCCTTATTGTCCAGATAAAAAACTAGACCTGGTTCCTCTCTAGGCGTCTTGAAAAAGGCTTGAGGCCTAGTCTGAGACGTTTTGTGCTCCAGGCATATCCTTTCTCTCAAGGCTATGAACTTTTTCCTTTAGCTTTCAAGTTACTTTTGTTAAACGCTTTTAAAAGTACCTTTTTTCTCTTGAAGGGTTTCTTCTCCAACCGGAGGGATAAGCACTTCCTTCCTTGGCTGCAGTCCGTGATACTGCCCCTTGAAGTTGTGTAGGGCCTTTCTCTAGGCCTGCTCTCCCCAGTAGCTTCCTTTCCCTTGTAGCTCGGCTGGGTTTGTCAGTGACCTGGCCACCTCGGTCGTCTGAGTCTGGCCTCTGGAGGCTTCCCTTGCCACTGCCTCCTGCTGTCTTCTCACATGAAGGTCTCTGCCAAAGCTCCTGGCCCTTCCTCCTGTGCTTCTTCCTCTTGGGTTTCTTCCCTTCGGTGTTCTTCTTCTGGTCCACTTTCTGTGCTCTCTTGACTGCCTTCCTGGCACCCTTTGCCTCTCTCCTCGGCTCTCTCTCTCTTGGCTGCTCCCTCTGTGCAGTGCCTCGGTTGCCTACTTAAATCCAGAGGGCAGCTGCTTCTGCGTCCTGCCCATAGAGGTGTGGTTCTTCCACTTTTCCAGGTTTGTTCTCCTGCTCCCTCTATGTGTCCCTTCTCGTAATTGCAGGCAAATCATGTTGTTTTCAAGATTTAAAAGTTTCCTCCTTTCTTGCATCAGAGGGCTTGCGAGTAATCACACCCGCCCGATGAAGACGAATTTTTTTTTTAATGTTAACCACACACCACCTAGACACTATTTCTGTCACAATTTGTCTTAGTATTTTCTAAAGACACATCTTTTACGAAAATATGCTAAAAATAGGGGCCATTTTTTCACCTCCTGTGACTCCCTGTCACAAGTGTAATAGCACAGGGGCGTGTTTACTAAAATGCGCTTAATGATTAGCGAGGAGTTTTACCGTGCGCTAAGTGTACTTTAACGTCGTGCAGCAACCATTACCACATGCTAAAAAGGTGGCTGCAGTTAAAATCCCTGTGCTAGACCATTTAGCACAGGGTTAGGGTGGAAACGGGTTGACAGTTCAGGGGAGGAGGTTAGCACAGGTTTCCTTAAGCACATGTCTAATTGCGGCAATGTTGCAGTAAGTGCACATTGTACTTACTACTAGGCGTGGCATCAAGATGGAAGGAGAGTTGAGTGCAAACTATTTTTTCTAAGAGTATGGATAGGAAAGGGAAGGTCCTAGAGGTATAGGGGCACTAGTTGGCAGGACAGTGGGGTCCAGGGAAGCTTTTTTTGAGAATAGGACCGGATCAAGGTTGTGCTTTCCAGGGGGAGGGGGAAAGCCTGGTTGTGGAGGGACTGGCATTGAAAATGGAACAAAAGCAAGCGGGACAAAATGCTAGAGAGTGACTGATCAGCTATCCAGTGCAAGGGAATAGGATCAGAGCGACATATTGTCTTGCAAATAGTGGCAAGAGTCTTGGACAGTTCTGGGAGAGTGATGGCCTGGAAGGAAGACCAGAGGTGCAGAAAAGGATGGATCTCTAGGGCTGGACGGAGGGGTAAGAAAAGGAGGATCAGAGGGGATGGGAGAAAGAGGGGGAGGGCAGGCAGGGAACAAAAGACGCAGAGAGTGTACTTTGTCAGTAAAGTGCACAGCAAGAAGGGAGAGGTCGGGCATGGGGGGAGGAGAGGAGGAAGAGGCGGAGGAGCGTGTCAGCAGAGAGTGATCGGAGGATGGAGTAGAGTTGGTAGGAGGAGTTGGAAGATGAGGAAATAAGGTCGGACAAATGGGTTTATTTGGCGGAGTGAAGAAGGAGACAGCATGATGGTGACGTAGCGGTAATGAGCCAGGGAGTCAGGGGAGGGGTGCTTGCAACAAAGGCGCTCAGCACATCGAAGACAGGAACGGTGGAGGTAGAGACCAGGATGATACCAGGGATGGTGGTTGTGCACAAAGTGCGTGGGAGACAGGTTGGAGGGGAGCAATTTTGTCTAAGACAGCAATTAAGATCTGGTTCCATGTCAGGGCCTGGAAGTCATCAGGGAGTGTAAAGAACTTGGGGGAAAAAGGGTGTTGGAGAGGGGACTTGCAGGAGGGTTGTAGACTGATGCGGTGGGCCAGGGGGGGAGCGGCAGTAGGGGTCTTTGGGGAGGTAGGGGAGGAGAGGGGGAGGGGATAGAGAAAAGGAGGCAGAAATGGTCAGACCAGGACACAGGAAAGGTAGAAAGAGAAGAGGGAATGAAAGAGGAATGTGCAGGGGAAATTATCAGGTTTAGGGTGTGGCCAGCAGAGTGTGTGGGAAGTCAGACATGCTGCTGAAAGGAAAGGTTAGCAAGGATGAAAAGAAAATCAGTGTCCCAAGGCCTGGTGGAACAGTCAGAATGGACATTAATGTCTCCTAAAATTAATACATGAGGATAGAGAAGGGACATTTCGGATAAGGAAAGGAGAAGAGAGTCACAGAGATAAGGTTGCATACAGGGGGGATGAGGGTGAAAGGGGATAGATTCTGGAGTGATATGCGGAAATATTTCTTTACGGAAAGAGTTGTGACTCCATGGAATATTCTTCCAGTGAAGATGGTAGAGATGAGGACAGTATCTGAATTCAAAGAAGCATGGGACAAACACAGAGGATCTGTAAAGGAAAAAAGGGGACTATTGTAGTAGTTGATATGGAAGGGCAGACTAGACAGGTCATGTGGTCTTTTTCTATCATGTTTCTGTGTTTCTATTTGTTCTGATAAATGCTTCCTCTGCTAGTCAGAAAATGACATATTTTGCATGATCTTATTGTGGAGGTGGTTTGGAATTATTTATTTATCACTGAAACATGTTTCTTCTTTCAGGATGGGGGGAAGGGGGTGGGAAGTTCCTTGATGTTGATCACTATGCTTGTTTTCAGGTGCTGAGGAGAGGTAAATGGGGGGGAGGGGTGTCTGTGGTGGTAGTGTGTAGTAGAAAATGGACCTCGAGTCAGAGGAGGCTGGGAAGGGCTGAAAGCTTGCGAGGGTTTGCTGACCGAGTTGCATGGGGTGGAGAATGTGGGTTTTTGTTGCTGTATTGTCCCCCGGGTTTGTCTCTGGAACAATGGGAGGAGGTGGGGAATAAAATTGCTGAGGTATGGCTAGAATTTCAGGAGTTGGTGGGTGTTACAGGATTTTCATTTAGTTTTGGGGGATGGACAACATCCGTTCTTGCCTTCCATGTTGTAGGATATGAGGCTCTGCGAGTTGGTGAGGGGCCTACCCATGCTAAGGGAGAATATGTTAGATCGCATCTTTGGATCTGTGGGATTGGTGGAACAGTTTGCTTTGTCTGTTGGGGGAGGGGGTGGGGGTAGTGTTAAGGTCCCTTGGTCTGATCACTATGTAATCTCTTTTCAACTTAACCAGAGGGGGGGGGGGGGAGAGAGATTGTAGTTAGCAGAAGGAGGGGGACAATTGTTGAGTATAAATTGTAGGTGGTTGCCCAAGGAAGGCGGGTGGGGGTTATGGAGGTCAAGTTAAGGAATATGCCTGGTTCTCCCCCTCTTTTACTTCTGAAAAGAGAATTGCGCTGTTTGGAGCAACACTGGTGGAAGTTGGGGAAGGGGTAGATAGAGAGAGAGTTGGAGAAGGAAAGCTAATGAATGAAGGTGGTTGCTCCAGAAGCCAAGCACCAAGCAGAGCATGTGCTCTGCAAGGATGCTGGTGGCAGGAAATAGACCAAACGGAATTATTTCAGTTAGCAAATAAATTGTTAGGGCAGGACCACTGGAGAAGGGTGGTGAATGAGAGGGGTTGGATGTGGAGATGGTGGCAGATTATTTTGTGGGGAAAGTGGAATTTTGTGGAGTTTAAGTATGTGGATGGGTTTGGAGATGGGGATCTAGGAGTGTTGATTGAGGAATGTAAGTAGGAATCGTTTTTGTGAGTAACTATGGAGTTGCTGAGGGGCTTGATTCAGAGGTTGCATCTTACTTGGATGCACCTGGACCTGGTCCCAGGTCAATTGTTGAAGAAGAGTTTGGATGAGGTGTTAGTTTGGTTAGTAAATCTTGTAAATGTGTCTTTGCCCAAGGCCAGTATCCACAAGTATTAAAGAAAGCAATGGTGATTCCTGCCCTTAAGAAGGAATTGAGTTGTGTTGTGAAAATTTGTGGCTGATATCTTCTCTGATGTGTTTGGTGAAGATTTTAGGGAAGGCTGTGTTGATTGTCATCAGGCCAGCCTACTGCCTAGGGCGAGTAGGGTTGATCTGGCCTTGATATTCTATCTTCAGGGAGTATGACACTGCATTTGCTCCTGCAATGCCTTGTGGGAATGGTAGTCCTCTTTCTACCCTCTGATTCAAGAAGGAGTTGCAGTCCGAGTGTTAAAGGCAAAAAATGACAAGGATTTTATTTCCCCTCCCAACAGAACTTAAGTGCAGATGAATTAGGACAACTTTCCATATATTTGGTAGGAGGAATGCATACAAAAACTAAGGTAAATGGGCCTCTTCATTCTCAGGCTTCCAAACGTGCAGTGCTCGTCACAAAAACAAAAGCAAAACAAACAGCTTCTGATAGCAAAGGAAAATGTTCCCGTTTTCTTTGCCACTTTATCAGCACTCTTATAGTAATGCTCAGCACAGGAATTCAATATGGTCAGCTATACATAGGGTGCAATCCATCTGTATATCAGCTGCGTCATAAACATCAGAGTCTATCTGCATCTCTTCCAGCTCAGCGTTAGCTGGGTGTGTCTGTAAGCTGCTATCGTGGGTTTTTAAAGTAACCTTCTTCTAGGCATTTCAGGGATCTTCCCTTTATACCATTCTAAACAGCAGGGCTTGAAACTACCCTGTACTCTGGAGTTGCTTCCTGGGCTGTTTCCTATTTCTTGGCAACAACAAGGAATACTTTTAAACTAGATTCATAGCTGGGCAAACTTTGAAGCCTACCTTCTGGCTTTAAGGAGGGAGGAATTCTCTGCTCTCTTGGCTCAGGCAGGTTTCCAAACACCGGCTGTGTTTTTCTTTCCTCTTAGCTTGCTGGCTTCTGCCTCAGACCTATAAGTATTTTCCTGCCATCGTCTCTCTCTCTCTCTCTCTGGAGCCTCCGAGCTTTTCCAAGCCTGCCTCCCAGGAGGTCTCTCCTTTCTCCTGCCTTTCCTGAACGGCACCTCTCTTGTGCTGCTTCCTTCAGGTTCTCGGGCTTTGGCTTCCTTGGCTCTTGCTATGGCTCTCTCTTGACCTGGTCTCTGACTGGGACCTTCACCCGGTCTCTCTCTTCCTTGCCTCTGTGTTTCTCTCGGTCTCTCTTTCAAAGCTAATGACCAATTATTATAGTCCTGTTTCTCAGGCTTAGCTCTGCCCTTCCCCTGAACAGGTGTTTCTCATTAACCCCTAAGCTGGGTGATACATCACAGCTTGGGCGTGTCCATTCGGCTCCTGACTTTCTCTGTTTACTTTCTTCTTGTAAACATTGAGCCATGTGCTCAGACTGTCTGTCAGATTCTAATGTGGAATCTTCTACTATCCCTATCTCCATGGCCTCAGTAGGGGCTTCTCCATTACATGATGCAGTTGAACAGTTTTCTGGAGAGGGAAAATGGGCTGGATTGGGGCAGGTTTTCAGTGGGGATCAGGTACCAAATCATTGATGGTGTTGGTTTTGGATATGCTATGTCAAGCGAGGGATAGTGGGAAGGTGTCGATGGTGATCACATTGGACCTTTCCACTGTGTTTGATTTAGTGGTGTGGAATATTTTGCTGGAGAGGTGTGGAGCATTGTGGATAGAATATGCTGAGGTGGCTTTGTTCGTTTTCTACATGGATGGAAGTTTAGGGTTCAGTGGGGCGACTGTTTTTCTTCTGTGAGAAGTTCATTGTGCAGAGTACCCCATCGGTCGGCATTGTCCTTTTATATGTCCTTTTTAATATCTTTATGAGCCCGGTGGGAGAGATCATACATAGGCATGGTTTTCAGGGGTTTCTTTATGCTGATGATATCCAGCTGATAGTTTTGAGAAGGGTGAGTAGGATGTGGTAAAGCGAGTGAACATTTGTCTAGAGAAGGTGGCAGATTGATTGCGGGTGAACTGAATGGTTTTGAACGTTGGTAAGTCTGAAGTTTTTTTGTGTCGGGATTTGGAGCAGGAAAGGTGGTAGGAAGTACCTATGATTGGTGGGGCTCAGTTAGCTTGGAGGAAGGAGATTAGGGGATTTGGGGATTATGTTGGATGCAGATTTGTCTTGCAGGTGCAATCCGCCTATGCCAAATTGTGGGTGGTGAGGCAACTGCGTCCTTACTTGGATGTAAAGGCCATGTGGTTTGTAATGCAGACCCTTATAATTTCAGCTCTAGACTACTGTAACATCTTGTACGTGGGGTTGCTGATGTATTTGATGATGAAGTTGCAAGCGGTGCAGATTATGGCTGCCTGCCTGGTGCTGGGATGTGGCAAAAGGGATTCTGCCTCTAAGGCACTTTGTCAGCTTCAATGGCTGCTGATACAGCAATCTTTTATATTTAAATTGCTGGTATTGATGTATAGGATAGTTTGGGGTCAGCGACCAAGCTATTTGCAAAATGCACTGTCTTGGTATGAGCCTGGCAGGGTGTTGAGATCAAGATGGAGCTCCTTGAGATTCCAGATTTTACCAGGTGGGGCTAAAGAAATGGAGAGACAGCATTTACGGTGGTTGCACCATCTTGGTAGACTAGAACCCTCCGATGGGTTGTGAAAGGAGTCTGAGTTGACACTTCTCAAGAAGGCCCTGAAGACATTCTTGTTTCCTCTATAATTATTCAGGTTAGACTTAGGCACAGCAGGTATTCAGTTTGTTTTGGAGGGTTGGGGGCTTTGGTATATAATGTATTTTTAAATGGAATTATATCTGTTAAGGTTTTATGTCTGTTCATCACCTTTAATGATCTGGCATATGGTAGTATAAAATATTTTTAAATAAATAAATTGAAACTTCTAAATGAGGCATTTCAATTGAGTGTTTGCTTAGTGTTGTTGAATATAAGTACCATGTGTGCACAAAGTCCACACCTAGCTTAAATGTCTGGGTCCAGAGAATAGGCCTCTATACATTTAGATTATGTGTTTGGCTAGATATTCCAGGAAAACCCTATTTGTAGTGTCTAAACAAAATGCACAACCTAGGTGTCTAGGTGCTGAAAATCAGTGCCTAGCTGTATAAACTATGCATTTGGCAGCCCTACCCCTGGCATGTCTCAAACCAGTCCTCCCCACTGAACATATAGCTTTATGCACAGAGCAGGATATTTAAATCCCACTGTACATATAATGCCAACAAAAATCATGAACTGCAAGCAGCTAGACATTTGGCATAGCACCAGACATCTAGGTATCTTTTAAATATTGTGGTTAATTTTATAATCGTGCCTAGTTAAAGTGCGGATTGTGACACATCTATCGTCCGTCTGTTATGAAATACATGTCACTGAAAATACATGACACGCACATTAATGTCACGTAATTTTACACAGCTTCCATACAACCAGAGATATACTGATAAGTGCTATGAAGGCTGGGGGTAGAGGAGAATTTTATGAAATCCTGGAAAGGGGGGGGGGGGGTGTCTATAGAGGCTGTCAGGGAGTGTAGCATAGAGAGAGGGTCTGGTAACAGGGAGGGCTGTCAGTGGGGGGGGGGGTTGGGATCTAATTTGGAGTAGGGGACATCACTGGGTGGGATCAGGTATGGGGAGGGGGTATTTATTTGTCAGTGGTCATGCTACCTGCCTGCTAGTAGAGGTGCACCGCTTTAGGTGACATTAGATGTACCCATGCTATCAACAGCTGTGATAGTACATGGTAAACTATCATGTGCTAGCTCTCAGTGCTGTCCACATGCGTACCCTGGGCACTTTTCAATAAACAGTGCTGTCCACCCAACACCATAGTGTCATCATTCCATGGTCCAGCTCCGTTCTCTGTGCCTATGATTTGACTTGCATAAGTTTGTACCTTTCCTTGGTTTCGTATCTGCACACTGATACACTGCCCAGTTCCTGTTCTGTAAGGCCTTAAGCCATTAATAGCAGCAGCATATTAACATTCAAAGTAGCATTTCACAAATGACGTCCAAGCGCAACCTGGGACATCTAAGCCAAAATATCTGAAAAGAAAAAGAAAAGCGCAGCATGTCCAAGCTCAAGCACTACTTTACAAAGGTGGGCATCTACATAGCCATCCCTAGAAGAGTATCCCAGACCATGGACATCTAGGAATAGCCTCATGGTTAGAGTAGTGGGATAGGACCAGGGAAGCCAGGGTTTAAATCTCACTGCTGCTCTCATTATAATTGTGCAGAGTATTGCAAATGATGGACTGCTCTCTTCTCTATACCCTTTGGATGTTTTATGGAGAAAATGAGTTCAGGACATTTCTGAGATTAGGCAGTGATGTCCAGATTCATAGGAATGTCCCAGTCATGGACCTCTGCACGCTGGGGACATCTACAGACCCAGCTTCTGAAATGCCTCTGGAGATGTCTCCATGCTGTAGATGTCTCTATACCTGTTTTCAGATGTCCAAAGCACGAATAGGGTTTCTAAAATAACCCCTTCAGCAACCATTAGCATGAGCCCACACTAACAGAAACTGGCGGTTACCATGTATTAAAATGTGTATTAATTGCTTAACACGCTTTAGTAAACATCCCCTAGAGTTATTTTACACCATATCCCATGTTTATATAGTTATGAGTTTGCAGTGGCGGAAGTTCAAATTATGGGCCTCAAAGAAACCAGTTTGAAAAGGGCCCCCAAAGCGGGGGAGCCCATCTCAGGAGATCTGTGAGCAGTTGCAAGTGGACCCCTTTTTCATTGGGGCTCAGCCTGCACTACAGGGGCTACTTTGTCAGAATGTATGCCACGTCTGTAACTATGTGCAAAAAGACGACTGTTCTTGAAACCCTCACAAATGCAATACAGACACTTCAGTGTTGGATGTATATAGAATCACTTTGCATAATCACATGAACTGAGGAAAACTGTTGGGAGTATGGCAAGGTTAATCACTGCATTAGCTTAAATGCAATATATTGGATAACATCATTACAGGACAGTAAGCATTCCTTGATAGCAAAAGCTGAACTGAGGAAAAATAATTCTGCTCAGAGATTCCTATCAAATTTCTGATGGAACTGAATTTCTCTTGGGATGATCTCTCTTCTTCGGTGTAATGTTCTTAACACTTTCATCCATCCAATTATGCTCTTTCTCTTGGGAATCAAAGACTTGCATGCTACCTGCAGAGAAAAGGATGAACTAAGAACATAAGATATGCCATACTGTGTCAGACCAAGAGTCCATCAGGTCTGGTATCCTGTTTCTAACAGTGGCCAATCCAGGTCACAAGTATCTGTCAGGTTCCAGAAGGTATGCAGGTTCCATGCTGCTTGTCCAATGAGTAAGCACTGATAGATAAGAACTGTTATTCTAACACTATCAACTCTGAGGTACAAGAATTGGCAAAAAGGAAAGAATGTAACAAACTGGGTACAGTAAAATGAATTGTCTTAAGAAAACTACTGCAAGAGCTCTCGAAACACCGGATCTGCAGATTAACATTCCCAAGAGTCCTTGTTACAAATTTACTAAGGGTCTAAGAAAGCCAGCTACAGTAATCTGCTGTTTGCGTCAAATCTTTTTATTGACCAAGCTACCAAAAAGTAGAACTGTGTTAGGAATATTACAATTTTTTTTACAACATTCTATAATAAATATTTGTATTTTTATATTAAAGTGTTTCTGTCTACATTTTATTGGGGGGAAAAAGTAAGCGTCTTTTTAGTATTTGAAAATCTGTGTACAAAATTTTGGTTTGCTTCCCTCTTCATCGTCTTCAATTAGTTGGAGTCTTACTAAGCCGTGATAACATATCAGGAGGTATTTATTTGTTTATTTCAAACCATTTTATATACTGCAAAACCAATTACAAAATCATTCTATGCAGTTAACAAAAGTAACATACACAAATATTAAACAAGTAAATCAAAGACAAAACATCAATTAATAAAACTAAAAATGAGACACCACCATATAATTAGTTACATACTGCAGAGAATGCCTCAAACAGATGTGTTTTGAATAGTTTCTGAAAAGACTTGACATCCCTCCCTAACCAAATTGTTAAGGGACAATTATTCCATAAAGCAGTGGCAGCAATAGAAAATGCAGTTGCATGTGTCTGGTGCAGTCTTAACAGAGGGTATAACTAACAAGGCAGAATTATTAAAGTGAAGAGGTCGAGCAGAAATATACCAGTGCAGTAAATCCTTTAAATAAGGCAGTAGATCAATGTTGCTACATATAAAATAGAAACCATCGAACACACCTTCAAATTCACATGCTGATGGATTGGCAACCAGTGGAGGTGGTGAAGAACTGATGTTATATGCTCACTCCTTCTATCCCCATTAACAAATGAGCTGCTGCATTTTGAACAAGTTGTAAGGAGTGTAAATGTACAAACAGAAGGCTGAAATAAAGACCACTGCAATAATCCAGCTTGCATAACATCAAGGCTTGAAGGGGAGCATGAAAATCAGACAAGGGCAGTCGCCTCAAGCCACAGCTTAAAAGAAATGGTCTCTCGAACTACAGACCTGAGTTACATTTTTTTTTTAAGTGAGATGTTGTTGGGAATTGGACCTGAGCCGGGACAGGTGGGACAGGCCTAGATACAGGCCCAGGCCTGCTTGGGACCCTTGACCACAGTTAGGCTAGAAAGAAGAATCAGGGGAAGGATGAACTGCTTATAACAGCATGCGGAAATCCTGAGAGTGAAACAAAATGCTGCTGATCCAGTGTGCTTTGCTAAGGAAACCAGATAACACAAAATGAAACAAGAAAGAGACATGAAGTGGAACCAGGGAGTGAGAGCTGACTAGGCACTGGCCTTGGGAAGGTGACATGATGTCTTCATGATAACTTGAATCTTGGGAAAGTGAAATTATGCCAAATCCTGTGCAGAAAAAGTATCAAGAGAAACCCAGAAAAATTGCATAAAAAATAGACTGGGACAAAGGAGAAGCTGGGGAGTTTATTGAGCCCTGCCACGGAGGTCACAGAGTGCTGAATTGCCCCATTAACCTTTCTCTTCCGTCTATCCCTATACAGTAGCTACCTTGTATCTCTAAGTAGAATTTGTGTGTGAAGAATTTATGAGAAAAGGATATCCTGTAATAAAGATTTTGTGAGTATTGCTGAGAAATTGGTCTCAGTGTACTTCCTCCATGTAAGGTGAGATAGTGGCCCTTGTGGCTCAGTAGGCCCCTTACAATGTTCATCAATCATGACCCCCAGGACTCTTACTACTGGGACCACTGGAATCTGCACACCCTGTACCAAAAATGAGAAGAAAGATAAACTTTGACTATGGATGGCCTGATCCATACTAACCTATTCTTGGTAACAAGCTTTTAGTAGCCATCCAATCTCCAACTAGTTAGTAGCTCGGCGACTGAAACCAAAACCATGGCCAGCCCGTCCACGAGGCCAGCTAGGCAGCCGCCTAGGGTGGCTGGTCTGGGTGGGCGGTGGCAGCAGCACACATGATAGGCTGCGCCACCCCCCCCCCCCCCAGCTGCCACCAATTCTGTTTGGGGGAGGGAGGCAGGCAGAAGTGGTCGCATTTCCAAAAGATGGGAGGTGACTAAGGAATTGGTGGCAGCTGGGAGGAGGGGAGTGGCAGCAGCTGGGGAGGCAGTGGCAAGGCCGGAGTTTGTGCCTAAAGTGGCAGAAACCTTTGGGCTTGCCATGGCCAAAACATTGGAAGCCATGGTGACAGGTAACAGCACCTGAATATCATTGTATAAAACATATATTTAAAACTGAGAGCCTGCAGCTGGGGAGCTCAAGGCCGGCCCTAAAGTTGGTTCAAGGTGTTGGTGCCCTAGGCAAGCCTTATGCCCTCTCTAACCATCAAAATCTACTGTTTAGCTTTGCTGACCTCCAGAAACTGTTGTCCTAGGCGACCGCCTAGTTTGCCTAATGGTTAGGCCAGTCCGGGCTGAGCCAAAGATACTAGATAGATGTTAAACAATAATGAGAACAGTGCAGATGCCTGGGGGATCCCATATTTCAGCCTGCGCCAAATTGATTTGCTAGCACCCCTCACAACCTCACATGATCTATCAGACAAAAAGGTTTGAAACCGCTGCAGAACCACTCCTGCTATGCTGAAGGAGTCCGAGCAACTCTTCATGATCTACTGTGTCAAATGTGCTGGTGTCATCCGATCGTATAACAATAACCCAATTGCCCTGATCTAACTGCAGCCTCAATGAGTTCAAAGAAATCAATAAAGTTTCAAAACCCACACTGGTAGGTTATCAATATGTTGTTCTCTTGGACAAAATGTTCAAAGTACCAAAGGGCACATTTCTTTCAAATCTTTGCCAGCAGTGAAAGATTAGAAATCGGCTGATAGTTCACTACTGACAGAGTCAGTGTTTGGGTTCATTAAAAAGTGGAGAAACCACAGCATGCTAGAGCTCTTTTGGAACACAACCAGACTGCAAAGGAATTGTTAATAATCAACTGCAACACTGGGATTACACAGCCAGGTTGGGCGAGGATCTAAATTAGAACCTTTATGTTTGAGAACAGGCAATGCTTGCAAACCTCACCATTATCTACTGTATGAAACAACTCCCATTTAGGCTTACCAATGGACAAACCCATGGTGTAATCAACATTGGAGGAGGAACTAGAAATTCGTTGCCCCTCTTCCTCTAAATCAGGGGTCTCAAACTCAAATTGCTTTGAAGGCCAAATGAGGACTTGTAAAGTAACCCGGGGGCCGCATAAGACACGGGGCCTCATTTGCATAAGGGGCCTCATTTGCATAAATATTTGCATTATGTTGCATAATGAGTATATGGATAAAGAAAGACTAAACAATTTCTATATTACTATAATCCAGTGCCAACCGCCAGGCACATTAGGAACTACTACAAACACTGCCCATTTAGAATCCATTTAGAATCCATAGCAAACCCCCCGTATCATAACAGCACTACCAGGACTCACAAAGCACCAGACCCTACCTATCAAAAGGCAACACTGCAAATATTAAATCAATACATTTCAGAGAACAACAATACATGACCTACTGGGGAAAGAGAACAAGTGGCAATGTCTAATAGGAATTACATAAACAGAATACCTCAGCTCAGTTACACATGCAGAACATACACCATCACCAAACAAGGAATCACAATTTAGAAACAGGAAGACAATAATTAAATTGGGAACCCCAAAAGCCAAACTTGGAATGTACAACAACACTGTAGAAATAAAACTATAAATTAATTTCTTGTACTAAACAAAGCACAGACATTAATAATGCACATTTCCCAGAGCTGACATATTCCAGTTAATAAATTCAAAATAAAGAGATATTTTCCTACCTTTTGTGCATTTTTTTTCAGTTGCAATTGTTCCAGCCACATTCTTATGGTTTCTTCGTGTCTTCTGCTAACTCTCCATCGTCTGCTGTCCATTTGTCCTTTCTTCTCTCTTCTAGTTTTTTTTTCATTCTCTCTCTACATCTGCTTTAACATACTAATCTTTCTCCTTTTGCTCTTTCCTCATTCCTATTTTATCCACTCAAATATTACCCCTCCATCCTCAATCTCCACTTACTCTCCCGAAACCTGGCCAATTGTAGATTTGTCTTCCCTCCCGCACAAAATATTTTTCCCTCTCCATTTCACTTTCCCAGCTCCATCCCATTCTAATCCTCCCCCAACATCAGCTCCCTTCTAGTTCAAGCCCCACCCAGCATCCGCTCCTTTCTAGTCCCTGCATCAGCCCATTTCCAACCCTAGCTCCCCCCCCCCACTCAGCCCATTTCCAGTGCTAGCTCCCTCCCCTCACAGCCCATTTCCATTCCAAGCCCCCCTCCCCATCAGCCATTTGCAGTTCAAGCCCCCCTTCCACTCAGCCCATTTCCAGTCCTAGCAACCCCCCAGCCCATTACCAGTCCTAACCCCCCTCCCCCCATCAGTCCAGGTACATTTAAAAAAATCCAAACTTGCTGCTGCTGCCGCCGCCACCGCAGTATCAAGCATCCCTGAGCCCCCCCTCAATAAAAGTCAACATAATCAGCCCACAGCACATTACCAGTCCTAAACCCCCCCAGTGACATTACTAGTCCTAACCCCCCCATCAGCCCACAGCACATTACCTGTCCTAATCCCCCACCCAGTGGCATTACTAGTCCTAAACCCCCCCCATCAGCCCACAGCACATTACCAGTCCTAAACCCCCCCAGTGACATTACTAGTCCTAACCCCCCCATCAGCCCACAGCACATTACCAGTCCTAAACCCCCCCAGTGGCATTACCAGTCCTAAACCCCCCCATCAGCCCACAGCACATTACCAGTCCTAACCCCCCCCAGTGGCATTACCAGTCCTAACCCCCCCCCCATCAACCCACAGCACATTACCAGTCCTAATCCCCCAGTGGCATTACCAGTCCTAACCCCCCCCCCCCATCCGCCATGGCAAAATCAAATGTCCCGCGGGACCCACCCCCCCCCTCTGCCCGGCAGAGCCAGCCCTCCCTCCCTCCCTGCCTGCTTCCCTCCCTCAGTCCTTCTCTGCTTCGGCTTAAAACTGCGAAGGGAGAGTTCCTCCCTCGCGACTCTGCTAAGCCTGCTGAGGCTTATGGGAAATTTCCCATCTGCCCCGGCGAGCTTAACAGAGTCGCGAGGGAGAAGCTCTCCCTTCGCGGCTCTGAAAGCCGAAGAGGAGAGGGACTGAGGGAGGCAGGGCTGGCTAACATCGGGGAATTCCGGGGGCTGCCTCCATACCTGCCCGCGCTGTGCACAAAATGGATCCTCGAGGGCGCGTGGTGCCTCGTGGTGTTCGGCTGGCTGCCCCCCCCCCTCCTTCCTGTCTCTCATTGGTTGAGGGCAGGCTCGTGACTCGGGAGAAGACGACTTTAGACAGAGAGTATTTTTTAACCCCACGCGGCTGCGCCAGCAATCAGGTGAAAAGTGAAACCAATGGCTTCGCAGGCCGCACAAAATGCTCTCGCGGGCCGCATGCTGAGACCCTGCTCTAAATAGTCCACAAGAAAGGTAAGAGAAAGAAGAAAAAGCAAACTGTGTTGTGATAGTCTGTTTATCTAAATGAAATAATTCACTACAATGATTCATATTTTCCTTAGCCCATTATCCTACATCTCATGCTCTCTCATTTGAAGCAATTGGTCTCGGCTTAAGGTGAGTGCATCACTACAGGTGCATACTTTGGTGGGTCATGCTTCTATAAGTATATGCATAAGCCCAGTGGAGTATATTTTTACCAAGGGCATGGGTGGAATCTGGTCAGAACATAAGCAATGTGCACAACTATGTGAGTAGGCTACACAACTCTATAAAATTACACTAGGTGTGAAGTATGTGAGTAGGCTACTAAACTCTATATAATTACACTAGGTGTGAAGTATGTGTAATGGTAAGAACACATGAACTTTTAGCTAACCTATGTATAGGCATCTTCAGAGGAGTTTGTCAGAGCCATGGAGTCATGACATATGCATGTTTCTCATAATATATTCTTTACATATGCGCAAACATTTACAGCTGCTCCTGTTCACATCTTCATTTTCTGCAACTTTTCTGAAGTAATTTTATAAAAGACACATGGAGCCCTTTTACTAAACAGCTCACACCAGTTACAGCACGCACTAACCCCATGCTGTGACCCGTGGTAATTGTTAGTTGGGGCCAGCACAGTTAACATATCCTGATTTCCGTGGTAATTGTGTTCTGCACGTTTGAATGGTAAGTGGGTGGGTTAGGGGTGGAGAGTGGGTGGACAGTATCAAAAAGTTAATGCACCTTCATAGCCCCATCTTCAACCTCATTAATATAGGTGAAATGGGCTTGGAACCCCAAATTACAACCTCTCTGGTTCCAGAAACAATTTTCACACATTCTATTAGTTTCCTTCTGGCAGAACACCCCTGTGGACTGACCTTTCCAGTCCCCAAAATGTAAAATGTGAAGGATCATTTCCACCTCAAATGCTAACAAAAACCACTTACAAACCCTGCCCATTCCCTTCACCTTCATAGAACATTTCCTCATATCTAGAGGTTCACACAGGTGGAAAAGAGGCAGGAACAATTCCCAGTCCATCACACCAGCTCCATTGGCAGTATCATCCATGATGACACCAGTTGACCTGAGACTCTTGCGTGTCTGATGTGCTTGTAAACATCTTTTGTTCTTTGTTCGGAGTGAATCATGGTTTTGAAAAAAATGAAAAATGCAACAAAAAGGGCTGTTTTGTTTCCTTTTCAAACAAACTGAAATAAAGATGAAAACTATTTACGTTTTACATTTTGTTTGCCACGGAGGTCTATGGGCCATTAAAGTCTAAGAGGAAACAGAAGCACTACATGTTTGCTTTTCAAGCCAGACAGTCTGGAGCCCCATGGGAAGAAGCAGGGCCAATTAATCCCTTGCAAGCAAGTTTGCAACCAGCTAATCCCAGCTTGTCTCAAAGTGAAGTTTAAAAGAGAAGCTACCACAGCCATCATTTTGCAGTTAGTGACTTGTGTGAGAGGTTTCAGAGCATGAACACTCAGGTTAACAAGCTCCTTTCTTCTCCGAGTTCTCAGTGCAGTCTTGTGCTGCTCCTCAAGGTGCTGTTATGCTTTGAGTTCTAAAACTTAGCTCGCAGCTTTGTTACTTTGGAGCGATACAGTATACCACCTTAGCAGCTGTCAGAATGTTCTAGCATGTGATGTTTATGTTTTCAGTGTGTATACTGTGACAGCATGCCCTCTTTTTCTCTTTCTGTCTAAAGGTGATAATGTGTTGCACAGAACACTACAGCAGTAAAAACTCTGAATAGTTTCAATTAGTAGTCAAATACATAGCAATGTACAGTACTACTGTTTTTCAGACAAAAGTGACTGTGTGTGTGTGTGAGATCACTTATTTCACTGTGTATACACGAACACTATAAGACCCTGGGGCTCAGGGCTGGCCCCAGAGCTAATTCAGGAATGACATGTCAGTGTAAGAGGCAGCATGTATGCAGAGGAGGAATGTGTGGGATCCTCTTGCAGCACTGTCAGTATCCTTCAATGTTAAGCTTCCAATTCATATACAACAGGTGAGAACATAACTGACATTATGTCGGAGACACCATCAAAAGGGGAATGGGGGGGGGCAGAAAAGACAATAAAGATAGAAACAGAAACATGACGACAGAAAAAGACCTCATGGCCTATCTAGTCTGTCCTTCCATATTTATTTATTTATTTACATTTCTTATATACCGCGCTATTAAAAATCAGTGCGGTTCACAATGAACAGAACAATGCTACAAAGCATCAACGACACAGTGCGCTTACAGAGAACAGGGTAATAGCTTAGGGGAGAACCAGGGAAAACTATTCACAGGACATTTTACAGATCTACAGAGTATTTATAGTTGAAACAGGTTTGATGGCACCAGGAAATTTGTACAGGGGGTGAGCTAATTAACCATTCTCCCGTTGAGTTAGAGTGTCGGGACAGTTAGGAAGGGGGGTCAGGGGGCACATCCTGTGTTTTCCAGAGCTAGTTTCTGATAGTGTTTTTGGAACAGATGGTATTTTAGCGCTTTTCTGAATAAGGTAAGGCTCGTGATGGCTCGGATTCCAGTGGGAAGGGCATTCCAGGCTATGGGTGCATAAATCAAAAAGGCCCTACTGGCGGTTGCCTTCGTGCATTTCGTCTTTATCTTAGGGACTTCTAAAGCATTCAGCATTGCAGATCTTCTGTTTCTGTTGTCAGGCATGTTATTGATCAGCTTGCCGATGGGTGTGGGAGGCTGGTTCTTCAATGCTTTGAAAGTCATGACAAGTGCCTTGTAATGGATTCTGGCATGTAGTGGTAGCCAGTGGAGTTCCTTCATCACTGGCGTTATATGTTCCGACCTTGGTACACCTGCGAGTACTCTAGTGGCCGAGTTCATGGCAAGCTGAAGCAGATTTAGAGTTGCCTGTGGGAGACCATGGAGAATGATATTGGTGAGGTCCAGGTGTGGGATAACTAGGGCCTGGAAAATCATCCAATAATCAGTGAAGTCAAGTAGTGGCCGAAGATGTCGTAATGTTCGTATCTTATGATACACTGCTCTTGTAACATTTTTCACATGTGTTATCATGTCAAGCCGCTGATCTAGGGTGATACCTAGATAGCGAATTGTGGTTTTTGTTTTGAGTTCGGCAATGTTGACTTGTAGAGAGGGAGGTGGGATGAACTTCTGGTTTCTTGTGACGAAAAGAACATCAGTTTTGCTGTGATTAATCCGCAGGTTTTGTGTGAGAAGCCAGTCTGCAACTGCTTCAAAGCATTTGATGATAGGGGAGAAATCAGGTTGGTTGATTGTGAACGGGAGGTATAACAGGATGTCATCTGCATAGGTGAGACATTGTACGTTTAAAGAATGGATCAAGGTGCAGATGGGCTGCATATAAATGTTAAACAGCAATGCAGACAGGGATGATCCCTGAGGTACCCCCTGCTTCTGTAGGAATGGCTCCGAAGTTGTGGTATCTGTCTTAACTTGCTTCCATCTGTTAGTCAGGTATGATTCGCACCTTTGTAGAGCAGTGCCTTGTATCCCTTTTTCTTGGAGATGTTGTAGTAGTATCTCATGATTCACTGAATCAAAGGTGGCTGCAATGTCCATGAAGATGAGAACGAATCCTTGGTGTATGTTGTCGATTCCTGTGATTAAATTGTTGAGGAGGGTCGTTAGGATGGTGTCCACACCATGTGCTTCCCTGAAGCCATGTTGAGATGGATCGAGAGGTGCCTCGGCGTCAACATGATGTTGGATCTGCCGCTGGATGACTTTTTCGATGATTTTTTTTCATATCAACCATATCAACCACTACAACAGTCTCCTTTTTTCCTTAGAGATCCCTCTGTGTTGGTCTCATGCTTCTGTGAATTCAGATACCGTCCTTATCTCTACGACCTCCACTGGGAGACTATTCCACAGATCCACCACTCTTCCCATAAAGAAATATTTCAACATATCACTCCTGAAACTATCCCCTTTCACCCTCATCCCATGTCCCCTCGTAGCAGAACTTGCTTTCAATTGAAAGAGGCTCTTCCCCTGTGCATTTATACCACGGAGGTATTTAAACATCTCAATCATATCACCTCTATCCCGCCTTTCCTCTAAGGCGTACATATTAAGATCCTTAAGTCTGTCCTCATATGCTTTATAATGAAGACCACTAACCATTTTAGTAGCCACCCTCTGTACCAACTCCAGCCCGTTTATATCCTTTTGAAGGTGCGGTCTCCAGAATTGCACACACTACTCCAAACGAGGTCGCACCAAGATTTATACAGAGGCACTATCACCTCCTTTTTTCTGCTAGCCATTCCTCTCCCTGTGCATCCAAGCATCCTTCTAGCTTTTGCCGTCGCCTTTACTACCTGTTTAGTTACTTTAAGATCATCAGACACAATCATACCTAGGTCCTGCTCTTCTTTAGTGGACAAAAGTACTTCACCCCCTATACTATATTGCTCCCATAGATTGCTGCAGCCCAAATGCATGACCTTGCATTTTTTAACCTTAAATTTCAGCTGCCAAATTCTAAACCTTTCTTCAGGCTTAGCTAGATCCCTCCTCATGTTATCTATACCTTCCTGGGTGTTTACTCTATTGCAGATTATCATATCACCCGCAAAGAGGCAAACCTTACCCGACAACCCTTCCGCTATATTACTAACAAAGATGTTAAAAAGATAAAGAACTCACCCGCTGCAGTGGAGGCTCCTTTTACTCATTTTATTGAAACTTTATATTTAAATCAACTTATCTTCACAATGCACTGATAATTCAAGGAATGCATAAAACACACGATGTGGCACACTTTGGACCATTAAACTTAGGTCCTCCTTCAGGCTCGTAGGATTCCAATCAAAATCACAACATTCCACGCTAAACACTAAAACTAAACCCATGAAACATTTTGAACATATGGGGTCCAATTCTGTGCTGCGAATATCAGGGATGGACGTCCCAATGCTATTCGTGTGGGGAAGTTAGATGGAGGCGGGGTCTGGGCGGACGGTGGGCAGTCGCTGGCCCTGGACGTACAGGACTGATTCTAATGTCAGCCCTCTATGTCAAGGTCCACCTCAGAGGTGGAATAACTTCTCTGGGTGTTTTATTTTTCCTGCCCAGGGCGCAGATGGGGCAGGGGGGACCAGAGGACATTCCCCGCAGCCCAACCCTGGCCTTAGGAGGCCAGATGGGGTCAGGCTGCAGGGAATAAGCTCTTTTTTCTGGCGGCTGGCATCATGGCTTTTAAATGGAGCCGTGGTGCCATGGCAACCGGACACCATGCACTGCAGCTCCATTTAAAAGCCCTGACTGAATTAATTGGGCCTTTCCTGTATGTGTAGGCTGGGCTGAATCGCAGTCCTGGCTTGCACATACAGGACTGATTGCGATTCTGATCCCATGGGGCTAGATGTACCCCGCAGGATCAGAATCACAACCCCTTCTGTATGTCCAGTCAAACCGGACATACAGTCAAACAAAGGTAAGAATTTGTGTTGGGGAGGGGGGGTTAAATTGCTAGCTCTCTGACTGGGAGCTCTTAAAAGGGTCTTGGTAAATTTTTAAAACAAAGTTACATTCTTTTTGGTGCTTTAGTTTAAAAGGAGAAATATTTTCTTTAGTGGGGTAGGTTTAAAACACTGCTTTAGTAACTTTCTTAGCTCTTGGGAGCTGCCGACACCTAACCAGGAGTTAGTTCCCTCCCTACCCCCGCCTCCCAACTCCCACCCACCCACCCCTAATGAGCAGTCTTGCTTTATAGGGGTGGGTGGGAGTTTCCCAATTAAAAAAACAAAGGAACTTGGAACAGCACATTTTGAATATAATTAAAGAGATTTAAGTGCTTTTTCTCTGAAAGGGCAGCTGGGAAACCGGCTGGTACTTTGGTAGATTTCTCTCTTTTGCTTTAACAGATATCTAAGCTCGACAAACAGAACAATGGCTGGGAAAAATTGTATCACTAAAGCTGTTGCCCCGTTACAGCTTCTGCCTGTCCAGACAGAGGTCCCAATGCCAGTTGAAGGACCAGTTCCATGTGCAAGGTGCCTGCATGCTGAAGCTCTCAGGAAACAAGTGGAGGAACTCAGAGAAGAGGTGGAGAGGCTGAGGAGCATTCAAGACAGTGAGAAGTACATTGATCAGATGCTTCTTGCAGCAACCAAGTTCTCCAGCAGAGGAGAAGATGGGTGCCTACAGAATGACGAAGGTTGGACACAAGTCACCAGGGCCTGCAGAATCACCAATCCAACTTCTCCAGCCCCTGAATTGAAGAACCATTATGCAGCCCTGGAAGTGGAGGAGGTGAAAGCATCCCTGGAAAGGGAAGAACCATAGCTCAAGTCCCCAAAGTTGCAGAATCAGTGACCACAAGGAAGCGAAGGGTAGTGGTGGTTGGTGACTCTCTTCTGAGGGATACTGAGGCATCCATCTGCCGACCAGACTTGATGTCCAGAGAGATATGCTGTCTGCCTGGTGCCAAAATCCAAGATATTATGGAGAGTTTGCCAAGACTAATCAAGCCCACTGACTCTTACCCAATGTTGCTAATCCATGTCGGAAGAAATGATAATGAGAGGTATCCCTCTGAGCGTATCAGAAGTGACTTCATGGCTCTGTAACAGAGGGTGAAGCAGATAGATGCACAGGTGGTGTTCTTATCAATCCTCCCTGTTGAGGGTAAAGGACAAGGCAGAGAGGCTCGCATCCTGGAGATGAATGCATGGCTGCGTGGATGGTGTCATTGAGAGCTTTTTGGCTTCCTGGACCATGGGATGCTGTTCCAAGGGTTGCAGAGCAGAGATGGCGTCCATCTGTCCAAGAAAGGTCGACGCGTCTTCAGTAGTAGACTGGCTAATCTACTGAAGAGGACTTTAAACTAGATTCGTTGGGATAGGTGAAGAAAGCTCCCAGGTAAGTGAAAGCCCTAGGGTAAGTGACACATTAAATACCTTTATGGAAATAGGTAAAAGGAGTAACATAAGGAAAGCAGTGTGTATAAATGCCCATAGCATGGGAAATAAGATCCCTGATGTTGAAGCTTTGGTGGGAGTGGCTGACTTGGATTGAGTGGCAGTTACAGAAACATGGTTCACAGAAAACCATGACTGGGATGTAACTATACCAGGCAATACTTTATTCAGAAAGGACAGGGTAGGAAGAAGGGGAGGGGGAGGAGTGGCACTATATGTAAAAAATAATATTAAAGCTTTGGAATTACAAAGCTTAAAAGGGAGAGAGGAGGCATTGTAGGTTAAACTAGATAGAGGGAAAGAGAAATCTATTTGCATTGGTGTGATATACAGACCTCCCTCACAAGAGGAAGAGGTGGACAGAGTTAATTGAAGACATATGCAGCATTGCTAGGACAGGGGAAGTGCTACTGATAGGGGATTTCAATATGGCAGATGTTGGTTGGCACATTCCTGCTGCAGTATCATCTAGAAGTAAGGAGATCCTGAATTATCTGCAGGGAGAACTATTCAGGCAATTAGTAACAGACCCCATACATGAAGGGGCCATACTGGACTTGGTGCTTACCAATGGTGAAAGTGTTTCTGATGTTATAGTGGGAGATCATTTTGCAACTAGTGATCACCAGATGGTGGGGTTCAGTATTAGGACTAGGGCTGTTAGAAGCCATTCAAAAGTGAGGGTCTTAGATTTTAGGAAAACTAACTTTGCCAAGGTGGGCCAATTCCTCAGGGAGTCATTAGCGGGATGGGAACAGCTGGGGGATGTAGAAAAACAATGGGCAAAACTGAAAGGGGATATTTTAAGGGCAACCAACTTTTGTTAAAATGGTAAATAAAGGTAAAAGGAAAAGGAGACTGCTATGGTTTTGAAAGAACTAGCAGAAAAGGTGAAGAAAAAGAGGGAGGCCTTCATGAAATACAAGAGATCACAGAGAGGAAGACAGGCATCTATATTTAGAAAAACTTTGAGAAGCTAGCAAAGTAGTCAGGAAAGCAAAGATTCAAAAAGAGAAAGAAATAGCCAATGCAATAAAATGGGGAGATAAGATAATATGTAGAAGCTGATGAGGATAAAGCGGAATTGCTTAACAAATATTTCTGTTATGTGTTTACAGATGAAGAACCAGGAACAGGACCTCAGAAAACATCCAGAAACAGGAACAGAAGCTAGGGGCATTTTGAACAATTTTCAGAAGACTGTGTTCATGAGAAACTAGCTAAACTTAAAGTAGACTAAGCGATGGGACCAGATGGGATAGACCTTAGAATACTGAGGGAACTTGGGGACATTCTAGCAGCCCCTCTGACTGACCTTTTCAATGCCTCGTTGGAGTCGGGAGTGGTACCAAAGGACTGGAGAGAGGCTCATGTGGTGCCTTTACACAAAAGCGGAAGTAAGGATGTGGTTGAAAACTACAGGCCAGTTAGTTTAACTTCGATGGTGAATAAATTATTGGAAACACTGCTGAAAGAGAAAATAGTGAGGTTTCTAGAGTCTAGTGGATTTCAAGATTCGAGGCAGCATGGATTCACCAGAGGCAGGTCTTGTCAGACAAGTCTGATTGTTTTCTTTGACTGGCTGACCAGGGAGTTGGACCGAGGGGGAGCCCTAGATGTGGTATATTTCGATTTCAGTAAAGCCTTTGACACCGTTCCTCATAGGCATGATATAAACAAACTGAGCACCCTAGGGATAGACTCTAAAGTTACTGCCTGGGTTAGAAATTGGTTGAGTTGGAGGTGACAAAGAGTACAGGTAAATGGAGCTCACTCTGAAGAGAAGGAAGTTACCAGTTGTGTGCCCCAGGGATCTGTCCTTGGTCCGATTCTTTTAAACATCTTTGTTAGTGATATAGCGGAAGGGCTGTTGGGTAAGGTTTGCCTCTTTGTGGATGATAGCAAAATCTGCAATAGAGTAGACACCCGGGAAGGTGTAGATAACATGAGGAGGGATCTAGCTAAGCTTGAAGAATGGTCTAGAATTTGGCAGCTAGGACTTAATGCAAAAAATTTTAGGTCATGCATTTGGGCTGCAGCAATCCAAGGGAGCAATATAGTATAGGGGGTGAAGTAAATTTGTCCACTAAAGAAGAGTGGGACCTAGGTGTGGTTGTGTCTGATGATCTTAAATTAGCTAAACAGGTAGAAAAGGCGACAGCAAAAGCTGGAAGGATGCTTGGGTGCATACAGAGAGGAATGGCTAGCAGAAAAAAGGAGGTGATAATGCCTCTGTATAAGTCTTTGCTGCAACCTCATTTGGAGTATAGTGTGCAATTCTGGAGACCGCACCTTCAAAAAGATACAAACAGGATGGAGTCAGTACAGATGGTGGCTACTAAAATGGTTAGTGGTCTTCATTATAAAGCATATGAGAACAGATTTAAGGATCTTAATATGTACACTTTAGAGGAAAGGCAGGATAGAGGCGATATGATTGAGAGGTTTAAATGCCTCCATGGCATAAATGCACAGGGGGAGAGCCTCTTTCAATTGAAAGCAAGTTCTGCTATGAGGGGAAATGGGATGAGGGTGAAAGGGGATAGATTCAGGAGTGATATGTGGAAATATTTCTTTACGGAAAGAATGGTGGATCCGTGGAATAGTCTCCCAGTGGAGGTGGTAGAGATGAGGACAGCATCTGAATTAAAAAAATCATGGGCAAACACAGAGGATCTCTAAAGGAAAAAATGGGACTGTTGTAGTTGTCATTTTTCTATATTTCTATGTTTTTATACAGAGTGGGTGTATGTCCCAGATGGAATGAACCTGATGGCATCTAAGTGCAGTCCTATATTTGTGATACTTCACATTTTCTGACTCAGTTTTCTGCATATACTGATATATCTTCTTATACATATGGTAACTTTATATGTGTGGGTGTTGTATACCAATATAGATCAACAGGAAGCTCTTCAGTGCCTTTGTACTTATCCACTAGATCTTCCTACATGCTTACCAAGGATGTTTATATTGGAACTTTTGAAGGTGATCTTAACTAATAATTTTTTCTATATGATGGTCGGTATTATCTACAATGCTTTGGTATAGCAATGGGTGCTACGGTGGCTCCCTCTAGAGCAACCCTCTATAAGGATATCTTTGAGGAGCAATGCATCTTTCTATCTGGTGGTTTAAACACATTCCCTTTTGGCATCGTATTTTAGACAAATTTTTTATCTGGAATGACAACTATCAAGCACTTGGTGAATTTTTGAGTTGGCTCAATTCTATTAAGCCAAATATTCAGTTCACAGTGCAAATTGATAATACCTCTGTTCAATTTTTGGATGTTACTATTAATTTAATGACTGATGGCTTCCAAACTTTATTGTTCTATAAGCCTGTGCAAAAAAAAAATACACTCTTACATTACCAGAGTTTTCACCCTAAATCATTAAAAAAAGGGCCTTCCCTATGGACAATTTCTACATTTGTGATGAATTTGTTCTACCATGACAGACTTCTACAAACATGCTAATGAGCTGCAAGTAAGAGGATATCTTTATGGCATTATTAGTAAAGCTTTTAAATATGCCAGGTTTACACATAGGGAATGGCTTTTGTGTGAGTCAGGTCCAGCCTTAAAGACATGGACAACTAATGAGGATGATAGAGTGGTAGGTATTTTGCCTTACATGAATAATATTCCTATGGTAACTTTGTTGTTACATCAATATTGGTCTGTTTGAAGCCTGCATTCGTTTTCAGAAAACCTCTCATGTTGGTTTATTTGCAAGGATCTAACCTTTGTGATAAGATTGTACATTCTGCAGCCACAAAGGACAGACCTTTGCTTTCTCACTGTGATGCAGGGCATTTTGTGTGGCCAGTGCCATTATTGTTTCTTGATTATAGAAGGTGACACCTGGTATGATGTATGAGGTAACTGTAAGTTGTCTTCATGGTAGTGTACCACATGATTGTCCACTTATGTTGTGTACCTTATTCTTTGCCCTTGGCAGTTGTATTATGTTGATTGGATGGTACATCAGATTAAGACTCGATTGAGTGAGCACACATCTTGCCTACGGATATCTAAATTATCAGCTCCTATGGTAGAGCATTGCATTTCCATTTGAACAAATGCGGAATTGGAGTGGTCTAGTTTGCTTTGATCAATCTTCAATACTGCGATATTCTCTTATGACATTCAGGGTGGTAGTGACCTTGACCAAATATAATGCAAGGGAATTTCCTTTCGATGGATAGTTTCCCAAGCGGGTATTGGTCTCTCTTGTCCTCAAGCATATGATGTCAGACACCATACATTTAAAATGTTTCACGGGTTAAGTTCCGATGTTTAGCACGGAATGTTGTGACTTTGCATGTTTCGAACCATTAAACTTAGGTCTTGCTTCAGGCTTGTAGGATTCTGGCCAATGTTGTGTGTTTGATGGATTCCTTGTCAGCGCTTTGTCAAGATAAGTTGATTGAAATATAAAGTTTCAATAAAATGAGTAAAAAGGAGCCTCCACTGCGATGCGTGAGTTGTCTTTATCCCACCTTTTGATGGTGTCTGACATACATATAAGTTATGTTCTTACCCGTTGTATTTGAATTCAAACCTTAATATTGAAGGACTGTGTGATTTGGTTGTCAATTATTGGGGGTTATTACTAGGCACTGTCAATATTAGCAGCACTTGTCAGCTGGAATTTTATCTCTGGCTTATTCTTCCCCCTCTCCCCCAGGCCACTAGGAGAATGGGCTCTCCAGAAAATGTTTATAGCCTGAGCAGTTGGCAGCAAAGACCTGTATGCCTCTCAAACAAGAACCCTGCACATATTTTGGTCATATAGTCCTTTGCACAGCCCTTCAAGATGGAAGCTGCAGACCCCTTGGTATACTGAACATACAAAGATGCAGTCTCATCAGACTTTACTAAAGGTCAGCCAGCATTTCCTTCCCTGCTCGCTACTAAGCGCCTAATGAAAGGATGCTGTCAATGATGAGGGGTGCTGTGAGTCCACATTGTTGGCAATATGCACGAGAGCTGGTAGAAAAGTTTCATCTTTGTTATGATAAGCCTCCCTCTGCTGTGTTTTCCTGATCTTCTATACAAGTGGCAAAAGGACTGAATGTAAAGTTACATTTCGCATCTTTGCCGGTTTCTGCTCACTCTGAACACTGATAGCCAAACCTTTAGGGATTCATCCCCACTCAACCCTTGCCCACATTTTTTGCCCTTAACAGCCTTCTGTGTTGTTAGAACATAAGATATGCCATACTGGGTCAGACCAAGGTCCATCAAGCCCAGTATCCTGCTTCCAACAGTGGCTAATCTAGGTCATAAGTACCTAACAGTTTCCCCAAAAGACACAGGTTCCTCAATGCTTGTATTGGCTCAAGCAGTGATATCCTGGGTCCCTTTTAATAATGGTTTATGGACCTTTGCTCCAGGAACTTGTCCAAACCTTTTTTAAACCCAGCAACACTAATAGCCTTTACCACATCCTCCGGTAACAAATTCCAGAGTTTGATTTACACGTTGAGTGAAAAAATATTTTCTCTTATTAGTCTTAAATAAGTTATCCTGTAGCTTCATTGCATGTCCCCTAGTCTTTCTATATTCTGATAAGGTAAACAATCGATCTACGTTTACCCGTTCCACTCCGCTCATTAATTTATAGACCTCTATTATATCTCCCCTCAGCCGTCTCTTTTCCAGGTTAAAGAGCCCTAACCTTTTTAGCCTTTCTTCATAGGGGTAGCCTTCCATCCCCTTTACCATTTTGGTGGCTTTTCTCTGAACCTTTTCTAATATTCTTGGAGCTGCTACTGTCCAGTCTGCTCCTGTTGCCCCTCTACTCTCTTGGTCCCAACTAGAGTGTTTTGCTCCCAATTACAAAGCCTTAAAAAAATCAAAAAGCAACCAAATCTTCTCTTCCCCTGTCCCTCTCTAAATATCTTGGTATCTTATTGGCACTCTCGCTCCTGCTGCAGCCTATCCTTTCCCTACTGCCCTTCCACGCTCTTGGTTACACTGGAATGTTTAAGAGGGCATGTTTACTAAAGGTTAATGCACATTCATGAAAGTTAAATGTTCATTAAGGGCTACAACAGCCCATAGAAATGAATGGGCAGTGGCAGCACTTAACACACATTAACCTTCAGTAACACACATTAACCTTCAGTAAACATGCCCCAAAATTTTGAACATGTTGATTTGGTCATTCTTTTGCCTGGACAACCTATGCAAAAACCAGGCTTCACATATTATGTTATTATACTATTTGAAATGCCAAATGCAAAATAAAAAATGCATCTGTGTCTTTTATTTAGTGTTTACAGTGAGATTTCCCAAAGAGACCTTGTTAAAGTTGGTTAGTAAATAATTCATTTGCCATTTGCATACACCTCCAGAGATTTGGATGTAGTTCTCTTTACACATTATTCTGCATATCCCCTCCTATCTGTTTTGTCAACTTCAGAAGTGAATGAATGTTCAGGATATAGATTGAAAAAATAGATACCCAAATGACTGGAGGCATAAGCAAACATCAGGGAGAGCTATTTTTTGTTTTGCAGCTGACAATAATAAAACATCCAAATACTGTTTGCCTATTCCTTTAGGCATTTTGGATATATTTTGTTTATCATCTGTTCTGAAAATTACAAGTCAATTCACCAACTCTTTATTCAGGGCCCTCTGGCTTTTGAAGTGCGCTATTGTAAAGTTATTGAGAAGTGAAGCGTTTATATACGGAAGCTGGTGTGCTCATTCAGGTGTGGCTAGATATTAATGCCAGAAAGATTAATATCAGGTTGGCTGGTAAATTTAACGCCAGGCTGTCCTAACAAATGTCTCTCTTCATGCATTCCTTGGTAAGAAGTCGGGGGCCCTTTGACTAAAGGTTGCTAATGGGTTAACCTATATTATAGAGCACAGGAACTGGCAGCTAAAACCACTAATGCACATGCCTGCTAGCTACCAACCAGCTGCTAAAATGCATGTTAAGTGGCCAGTGCATGCTGGGGTGGAGGTTAGGAGTGGATTGTGGGCATGGAGAACACATTGCCACTTGCACGAGTACAAGAGTACAAAGAGTACAAGTAAATGGAGCTCACTCTGAGGAGAAGGATGTTATCAGTGGTGTGCCCCAGGGATCTGTCCTTGGTCCGATTCTTTTTAACATCTTTGTTAGTGATATAGCGGAAGGGCTGTCTAGTAAGGTTTGCCTCTTTGCGGATGATACCAAAATCTGCAATAGAGTAGACACCCAGGAAGGTGTAGATAACATGAGGAGGGATCTAGCTAAGCTTGAAGAATGGTCTAGAATTTAGCAGCTGGGATTTAATGTTAAAAAATGTAAGGTCATGCATTTGGGCTGCAGCAATCCAAGGGAGCAATACAGTATAGGAGGTGAAGTACTTTTGTCCACTAAAGAAGAGCGGGACCTAGGCGTGGTTGTGTCTGATGATCTTAAAGTAGCTAAACAGGTAGAAAAGGCGACGGCAAAAGCTAGAAGGATGCTTGGGTGCATACGGAGAGGAATGGCTAGCAGAAAAAAGGAGGTGATAGTGCCTCTGTATAAGTCTTTGGTGCGACCTCATTTGGAGTATAGTGTGCAATTCTGGAGACCGCACCTTCAAAAGGATGTGAACAGGATGGAGTCGGTGCAGAGGGTGGCTACTAAATGATTAGTGGTCTTCATTATAAAGCATATGAGGACAGACTTAAGGATCTTAATATGTACACCTTAGAGGAAAGGCGGGATAGAGGTGATATGATTGAGATGTTTAAATACCTCCGTGGCATAAATGTTCAGGGAGAGAGCCTCTTTCAATTGAAAGCAAGTTCTGCTACGAGGGGACATGGGATGAGGGTGAAGGGAGATAGATTCAGGAGTGATATGCGGAAATATTTCTTTACGGAAAGAGTAGTGGATCCGTGGAATAGTCTCCCAGTGGAGGTGGTGGAGATGAGGACAGTAACTGAATTCAAAAAAGCATGGGACCAACACAGTGGATCTCTAAAGGTAAAAAGTGGACTGTTGTAGTTGTTGTTATGGAAGGACAGACTAGATGGGCCTTGTGGTCTTTTTCTGTCGTCATGTTTCTATGTTTCTATGTTTCTAATTGCCATATGCTCAGTAGCAATGTGGCAATTAGCGCAAGTGTACATGGTGCCTCTATGAGTGTTAGTAGGTGCACCCATGTTAATCATCCATGCAGTGGAGTATGCGATCCTGCAGTATGTGGCGTGAACTTCCTGGGCACATTCCCAACAGGTAGTGCATGATGGCTGCACTTAGCGCATGTTAGTTTTGCCACTAATCATACGGTAAGTGCACACTTTAGTAAAAGGGCTCCTTGGTTTGTTAATGCACTTTAAAGAAATTGCTGCACGCAGAATCAATTCAACACTCATTCACCTACAAAGTCACGCACGTAGAATTCAATTTGCATTGAAGAAAGCACCTAACAATTGAGAACATTTCTGAATCCAAAAACAAGACAAACATAAAACTGGCAGATGAGGAAAGTTAAACAGCTCTCTCCTTTATTCCCACAATAATGGTAAAAAATACGAAATTGTACCATGTATCACCATGCCACTATGCAGTTTATTGAAAACCACAAGATGTAGTATCTCTTTATTATGAAGGAAGTAAATTTTGAATGTTGCAGTTGTGCTATGTTCTCCATATTTGAGAATCCAAAAATGTTCCTTTGTTCCACACCCACAGTTTGAGGCTTTTTTTCTCCCCCACCAACAGGGATCCAGAGAATATGAAAGTAATCAGGTAATCATGTTGGCTATAAAACAGAATACTCATCCACCAGCTTTCCATGTGAACCCAAGAGTGCTTTTTATCTGCAGCATGTTCTAGACATGACAGATTATTGCATTAAGTGAAAAATCCCCTTGGGATATAAACATACCACTTTGTCTTCTATAGTACATCCTAGAATTAATACTCTAATTTAAAAGACCACAGTGGCTAACCTGACAATAACATAATGAATGATCATATTCAGAGCTTGTGTGAAGACACATCGCATGCATTGTATCATCATACATTAGCATAAATTCTCTCAGTATTTACCCAGAAGTCAAAATTCAGTGGGGCAGATGTCACTGAAAGCTATATAGATGAGGCCATATGTCCAACCACTGAATATGTAGGCATAATTTCATATGCATAAATTATCCGTGTATCTTCATCCATTTAACTTTATACAGATATGTTATCCTTTTAAAGTTAGGACTGCTATTTCTGTGTTCTAATTTAGAGGGGTAGTCACAAATGTGCATTAAGGGAATAATGCATGCTTTTGGCCAAAAAAAGTCACATTAAATGGCAAAACCATGCATTATTTACTCAATGCATATTTGGCAGCACAACGCACGCTAATAATGAGATGGAAAACATGCAAATGTTTGCAAAGCACCACATTATTATGCAAAGCTGGATTATTCATGGAAAGATAGATAGTCAGCTTTGATCTGGCATTATCTTTCTTCTGGGATAGCAGTAGGCCATGGGTTAGGTCCATCTCAAAATGATTAGTGATCCCACGCACCCCTACCTGTTCCAACAAACCTCCCCACCTGAATAGACTCAAAGAGCAACCCCTCCCCCAGTCCAAGCATCCCCTGATCCTGGTCCTTCAACCTCTAAAAAGATCCTCGTTCCACATTCCACCCCCCCCCCAGTACCTATTGGGGGTATCCCTGGTGTCTACTGAAGGGCAGGAATGATCCCCAGTTGCTCCCGTCCCATTGGCTGTAGGCTTCCAAATGATACTAGTTGTCCCCTAGTGGTAGTTTAGCAGTATTACCATTGTCTATTTTTAGATATTAACAATGCATGTACATGCTGGTATTTTAGTCATTTACATGCTAAATGGCCAGATATATGTTTGTACATGACCTCATAAAATAGCCAGTGTAAAATTATGCAAGTTAATTGCATGGCACACACTTTCAGCGTGGGTGTACACATAGGCAGAGCATGGTGGAGCATGAGCAGTGCGAGCAAGTTTGTGTGTTGACTATGATAATATGCACATGTCCTTGCAAAATGTAGCCACCTTCATTTCACCAGCTCTAGAGCTGGCATAAGTGATGGTGCCTTCATTTAAGGTTGTCTGCCACTTATTCTAATATTTTACAAAGGCAAGTAGGTGCCTACTTGTCTTTATAAAATAAGTTTTAGGAGTGTTAAAATGCACTTTAACTTGATGCCCTTTTATTAAATAGCTCTTTACGTGTGCACAGTTTCCTATAACTTTGCAAGAATGAATTACCATAATTGAAAGGTAATTCAGAATTTAGCATACAGGAACTTTGAGAGCGTGAGGTGAATATAGCTGTTGCAAAGCTCATATAAGTATTAGATATCATAACAAATTATTGGTTTGAAACACCTAATATAAAAAGGGTGGAGAGAAACATATTTAACAAAGTACTCGGCAAGCCAAAACGTAATCACAGATAGCTCAATTAAATTTGAGTTATAAAACTGTGTGCATTGATAGTCATTTCAAATGTAGGAGCTTGTACTACAGAAATTCAACCTTGGCATCATGTTGGTACCAGAAAGACCTTGGGATTTTGTGACCAGTACATATTGGCTAGACTTCATCTTCATCATTAAGTTCCTCTTTGTTAATCAAATTCTGGAGTGAAATCATAGTATTAATATGTATTAGCTGCAAAACCTCTGCAGTAATTGCTGTGGGCATCCCTGGTACTTTATTTTATTTATTTTATTTTATTTATTTACATTCTCTTATATACCGCACTATTCTGCATCAGTGCGGTTTACATTGAACAAACTGAAATTACATTGAACAGGGCATTATAACTTGGAGATAACTATTTTACAGGGAACATGGGCTATGGAGGGTTAAGTGGCTTGCCCAAGACCACAAGGAGTGCCTGTGGGACTAGAAACCCCAGTCCTTCCGGCCCAAGGTTGCTGTCCTCTAGTGGGATTTGAACCACCGACCTTCCGGCCTGAAGTACCTTGCCCCAACCACTAGGCTACTCCTCCACTCCTACTTGAGGGAAGGCAGCCATTGGTTACTACCATGCATCAATGGTGCTGTTGCTAATGTGGAATGCAGTTGACACTTTTGTCTCCTGCATCAGCAACTAATGCATGTTACTGACACCCGCATTAACTCCAAGGCACATTCCCCACCCATTCCTTTCCCCTTTCCCACTTCCTAATAGGAAACGTCACATTAGTTGTTCAACATGGCACTTAAGGTGCACCGTTAACCTGGTATTTTCTGAGCTCCATGTTCACAGCATGTATTAAAATCTGCAATAAACACTTAATTCATTTTAGTAAATAGTTGACACGAAGCAGTAAATAATGAAGATCCAAAAGAAAGGAGAGCTTTTGGAGGTAATATTGAAAATATAGCAAACAACCTTTTTTTTTTAAAACTCCAGCCATTGTGGGTGCCTAGTATCCGGATATTCAGTGCCAGCATCCGGATTGTGGCTGGCACTGAATTTCTGGATATTGTGATGATGGTCGGCACCATCTGGATAATGGCAATATTCAGCCGCTATCCAGATAGGCAACCTGCATAGCACTTAGTTATGCGCGTATGGATTGCTATCCAGATAATGGTGCAAAAACATCACTTATATCTGAGTAAGTGCCAGCTCCACCTCAGCGCTGCCAAGCTGGACTTGATGGGGCTGTGGGAGAGGGAATGGAGACACAAATAGGGGAGATGTGGGACTCAAGGGGTGGAGAAGTTGGAGGGGATCATGGAAGGAGGAATAGGGACAAAGAAGGTGGAGATGCTGGAACACCTGGGAAGGGGGGACTAGAGGAGACAGAGAGAGGATGCTGGAAGGGAGAGGGGGGGGATAACCTCGGCAGACAGAGAGACTATGCTGTTTGTGAGACACTGGATGGGGAGAGATGCTGAACCTGCAGAGGAAGAGAGAGAGAGAGAGGGAGGGGAGGATTCTAGGCCCCAGGGATGGAGAGGAGGGAAGAATCAGTGAGAGATTGAGGAAGGAAAGAGGGATGGATAATGGGAGGACTGACGTGAGAGAACGAACACAAGAACATAAGAAATGCCATATAGGGTCAGACCAAGGTCCATCAAAGCCCAGTATCCTGTTTCTGAGTCACAAGTACCTGGCACGTTCCCAAACAGGGACAAAAGGTTCCTCAATGCTTGTCCCGGAACAAGCAATGGATTTCCTGGGTCCTTTTTAATAATGGTTTATGGATCTATCCTCCAGGAACTTGTCCAAACTGTTTTTAAATCTAGCTACACTAACAGCTTTTACTACATCCTCTGGTAATGAATTCCAGAGTTTGATTACACATTGAATGAAAAAATATTCTCTCTTATTAGCCTTAAATGGGTTACATTATAGCTTCATTGCATATCCCCTAGTCTTTCTACTTTTTAATGGCATAAACAACCGATCAACGTTTACCCGTTCCATTCCATTCCATTCATTAATTATCATTTCTCCCCTCAGCTATCTCTTTTCCAAGTTGAAAAGCCCTAACCTGTTAAGCCTTTCGTAGAAGGGGTATTCTTCCATCCCCTTTACCATTTTAGTGGTTCTATCCTTTGTTTTATTCTCCATTCCTTTCCTTATGATTCCTAGCATTCTATTTGCTTTCTTGGCCGCTGCTGCACACCGGGTAGAGGTTTCAACATATTATCCATGATGACACCTAAATTCTTTTCCTTGGTGGTGCTTGTTAATGTGGATCCTTGCATCATGTAACTGTAGTTTGGGTTGTTCTTTCCTAGTGGCATAACTTTGCACTTGTCCACATTAAATTTCATCTGCCATTTGAACGTTTTCCAATTTATCAAGGTCCTCTTGCAATTTTTCATAATCCTCTTGCGTTTTAACAACTTTGAATAATTTTGTGTCATCTGCAAATCTGATCACCTCACTTGTTATTCCCATTTCCAGGTCATTTATGAATATGTTAAAAGGCAGCAAGCCTAGCACAGATCCCGGGGGTACTCCACTATTCACCTTTCTCCATTGAGAAAATTGGCCATTTAGCCCTACTCTCTCTATCTTTTAACCAGTTCCTAGTTCACAATACTACACTGCCTCCAATCCAATGGAATCAGCCTTTCCCCTTGGTCCGTACACAGGTCAGCATCTCTGTTTTTCTGTATTACCTAGTGCATTTCTGCGATGAACATTTCCAAAAAGTATATTTTGTCTGCATTGACCAATTTATAATTTATGGTCCCTTATTCATTATTTGGTGAGAGTCTTTGTTCTGACTGTGACCATAGTGCGATGTTAGCATTGTGGGGGACCCTAGCCCAGGCTGCAGCCTATAGGCGTAGGACTGCCCTTGTTAGTCTTTAAATAAAGATTATGTTATCCTCGTCCAGAGCCTGGGCTTCTGGGACTTGTAGTTGTGTTACTTGTTCAAAAACAGAAGTATGGAAACCGAAGGTTTTTTTCAAAGGCAAACAGGAATTTATTTCTTCTTTTTTTTCCATGACATCAAGGCTTAACAGAAGGCAACAGGATTCTTCTCCAAACAATATTCCTCAGGAAATTCCATGAAACCAAAGAATGAAACTGCTTTAGAAGGCTCTCTTAACACATGCAGCTGTCTCTCAATATATAACAAACTAATACGTCCCTTTTTTTTTTCAAACAAAAGTAAATGTCTTCCCTGCATTAAACAGGGTTCTTAGCTTTCCTGGCTAGAGTAACTCTCCCTGTTTCCTTAATGCTTTGGGGTTTTCAAGTTACAGGGTTTTCTTTCTCCAGAAGCTTTTATTCAGCTCTCTGACACCATGAACAGTCCATTAATGAATCTTCAGACATAGAAACAGGTTCAGAACAATCTACCTGCATTTCCTCTGGATCTCCTGCCGGTACATCTGACTCTAAAGCTCCATGCAACGCTTCTGGCTCAATGCACTCCAAAAGCTCCTGAACTATTCTCCACTGAGGCTTTCCACTATGAGCAAGGTTTTCACCTGGAGGGTGAAGCTTCTTTTTCTGAATTAAATGCCACAGTGCCTCTAACTGTTTCAGGTCACTGTTAGCTGTACTTTTGTTCACCCACCTTCTGGGAGCTTGAACCCTTAGAGCTGGTTCACGAACTGTAGAAACTGCACTCTGCTACTGGCCAGTAATTCTCCCAGCCACAACTCTGCTGGCTTCAGAACTACTTGTACTTTTCCTGCAAGCCTGACTTTCTCTTGGGGTGTTGCCTTCACCTCTGAAGTCCCCACGGAAGTCTCCACCGGTCTCTTCCCCGGTGAACTCTCTGGGTCTTTCTTGGGTGCTTCTCTCTCCAGCAGTCTCTGTGGTCAACTCCAACTCCCCGGTCAATTCCCCGATCAAATTCCTGGTCGAACTCTCTGGTGAACTCCCTGGTGAACTCCCTGGTGAACTCCCTTTCCTTCCTGTTCCTCTGGGTTTATAAAGCTGTTTTTTTCCTATCGTGCACTGCCCCCTGCTCAGGTGTTTTTCATTAGTTTCCAAGCCTGCCCCTTAGGTTAGCAGAGCTTGGGTGTGGCCTGCCTTCAGCCACTGTGTGTTTTTTCTCTTTTCCTGCACTCTGCAAGCTATGGATTCGCTGCCTGTCTCTTTCCTTAAAGGTAGATTTTTGATTTTCCTCTATTTCCATGGGCTCAGCCACACTCTCTTCATCACAGCATATAGGTTCTGTGTAAGGATCTATAGCAGTCTGGCTGGCTGTTTTCCCAAGAGCAGGAATACTGGTTTGCTACAGCCTGTATAATATTTGCAGTGTTGCATTTTCATAGACCGGGATGTTGTTGTTCGAGTTCTGGAAATCAGTGCTACTTTGTTTTGATATGTAGCAAACCTGGCATAGATTCCAAGGGGTATGTTTACTAAACCGTCTTAACGTAGCAGCAGCAATTTTATCGCACGATATGTAACGTTATCGCGTGATAGCGCAACATTATCGCGCGCTAATGTCTCCAGCGGCGTTAAGGCACACAGAGGGCGGAGAGAAGGTGTCAATAGGCAGGGGTTGGGCGGGGAGAGGTGCCTGCTACACTAACGCCGGCATCTGAAGAACAGAAAATTAGCGCCAGCGAAAACCATTCAGCGAAAACCATTCAGGTTGTCAGGATGTCCCTAATAAATATGCATGAGATGCATTTACATGCACTGCCCCCATTGTATGCAAATGTACCCATGCATATTCATTAGGGAGAGCCAGGAAACCGGAATCGTGTTTGGGCCACCAGGACTGGAGTCTGGAACCTCTGCCCCAGCGCATCAGCCAACAGAGGCACAAACACCCACACCCACGGGCTCCACTATCCAAAGTCTCATGGAGAGGCAGGCTGTTGGGCCCTGCATGGAGCAGCAGCTACCACTGCTTGCACCTGTATACCTTAGCAATGCCGTCATAGACATGCAAACACGTTCCATATATATATCAAAAGGTTGCTATGCTTAATGTCAGATCACAAATCCAAAGTTAAACCAATTTGTTAAAAGAGATTCATCATAGCAACCTTTCTGATATATGTGGAGTGTGCTTCCAGATATGTTTACGACAGTGGTTACCACCCTGGAGAGTGACCCTAACAGTATTGCGTTCCTTCGCACTGCCTGCACTGTGCCCAGAACTGGTGTGGTGGCCAGGGCTGGCACCACCTCTATCTTTGCATAATGCAGAAATAGATGTGGGAGTGTGTATATGTCTATCCAGTGTTTTGTGGCTGCATATGCCTTACTGAGCCCACAATGCTTGCACAGTTTCCAGTGTTAGCCTGCCAGTGTGCATAATGAGGTGCAAGATATTGTGGGTATGGCCCAGAAAGGGTGGTCTGGGCAGGATGCATCCACACAGGGCATAGGGCGATGGCTGGGATATTGTAGTGCGCGACCACCACCTGCAAGGACAATGTGGCCAAGCATGTCATGCTGGGAGGTCACCTCACTCTGACTGAGCAGTGACCATGGCATGTCAAGGTTCCCACATAGTGCTATACAGTATTTCTGTCAAGTGATATTTGTGGGTTCTCGTTTCTGGGGCCCAATCACTGATAAACCTACTTGGTGTTTGTGCCAAATCCCACGTTTGGGTGCACATTGTTCCTCTAGGAACATGCACTATGTATTTGCTAGCAGACTGTCTGCAGTTAGCATGTGTATGGCCGCAACACCTTGCAGGATGCAGCGGGTGCACATTGACTGCCCTCTGCTGGTGAATGTCAGATCATAGTGGGGGGCAGCTGAGCTGACCAGGCACACTGCCAGTGGCCCTATCAGCTGTCCGTTTGCCAGCAGGACTGGGGTTGCTGGTCCCACAGTCCGACATTATGTACCTCCACTGCCCCCATTGCAAATGGTGAGAGTGCGGGTCTGTTGGGGGCAGATCATGTCCCCCACCCTGATCCAGAGAGGGCAGTTTGCTACATCCGTCGTCATGTGTGACCTGATACACCCCTGCTCCTGAAACAAGTGACCATGGCAAGCACACTGGATATGTGGACCAGACATGACTGGCAAATACAAATGGACACAGAAAACTCCTAAGGGTGTCTGCAATGAATACCTGTCACACACTGACACAGATAGAGAACTGCAGCAAAGCCTACCTCACCCAACGCGGGTACTGCGGACCTGGTGCTGGCCACTCCACCCCACCTCACCCTCAGGGTGAGAACGGAACACGCACAATGGCATGGCCTGTAGGTATGCTGTGCCAGTAACACGCATGTCATTTCCCCCTACCAAGCTGACGTGCTGTAGAGGTGCATACCCCATCTGGTGAGCAGATGTAGATTGCTGTTCTGCATGTGAATTGCATTATGGGTACTGTTGGTTCTATCCTATCCTGGTAACCACAGCAGACAGTTTGTTCGGTGACCTGCACTCTTTCTGTAGTCAGCCATTGGTATGCTAAAACCCATACTGGTGTAGCACAATGGTTGCTACAATGACCTCAGTGGCAGAGATCATAGGTTCAATTCCTCTCTGTTCCCCTGTTTTATGCCTGTCCTACACAACTACATTCCATTCCTGTAACAGTCATATCTGTGCAGATCTGTGCTGCTGGCACATTATACCCTCATCACAGTTGCCAACCATCCTTCTATCCGTCTATATGTGTGTGCCAGCTGTGTGGCATCCTGCCCTACTGTGCAGGCTGCTACCTCATGTCCTGCACTTGTACACATTTCTGATTTGCGGCTCTTCATGCTTGCCTCTCCTGTGTCTGCTCTGCATGGCACTACCACTCCTCTGTCCCCCTGTCATTGCACTTATCCTGCCACCTCTACCTCCTCCGGTGGACACGTATTCCCATCCTCTGCCACACACTGTCATTGTTGCACTTTACAGTACCATCATCCTGTGCATCGGTACAGCTGCCCCCGATATGTTTGTCCACTTTACCAGCTGCCACATGGGCTGTACGCAGATTTGGCAGTTCCATCAGCTCTGACATCTACTTCCTTCCATCATTTGCTCATTGCCTTTCCTTGGTACTCTGTGCAGTGTTAGGGTTTGTGGTGAAGAGCGCCCTCCTGAGGAAATGGAGACTGAAGGAAATCCTGAAATGCAGCAGGATTTACACAGGATTTATAATCCTAAAAGGAAAAAAAAAGCCCTCTTCTGGTGAACTGAGAATGAAGACCAGCCCAGGGGAGGAGTTGAGCAGTGCTGATTGGGCACACCCAGGGGTTTGGCGGGGTGTGTCTGAGAAAGAATCCCTTTATGAAGTGGTGAAGGACGCTGCTAAACAGATTAAGGGGATCAAGAAGAACAAGAAGAGAGAGAATAGCTTGAAGCAGAATTCCCAGGAGCAGAGGACCTGTGAGCAGAGGGCCTGGAAGCAGAAGCAGAATAGCTGTGAGAAACAGGAAAGCCATGAGCAGTTGACCAGGAAGCAGTTTGGCTGCACGTCTGAGCCTGGTAGCAGCAGAGGACCTGCAAGGATCTTAACAGGTGCTTGGAAAGGAAGTCCTACGAGAAGTGGACGAAGCCCTGGTTTAGAGTCTTGGGAAAAGGCAGAGCCCTCATGGATACAGTTTGGACCGGAGAGACCCAGAAGCCCTCACAGCTACAAAGCTTTTGAGCTACCTAAAAGGAGAGGAGCCTGGCAGAAAGACAGCAGTTTCTATAGGAACCTGGATAGAGAAGGTAAAGTCCCATCTCCTATATTTAAGGCTGTTTTAAAAGATCCCAATTGTTACCCTGAGTCATTCAAGCCAAGAGCTGAAGGGGGAAACATTATTGACTGGGAGAAAAACTCAGTGTTGGCTGACAACGGTTTGTCAGGAACTGAACAGGCTGAATTGCTCCTTCAGGACTTTAAAGAATTCTTAGAATTGAAAGCAGGCAGACAGTCAAAGCTGAATGAGGACAATAGTTCTGTGCAGTCAGAAGATTTTATGCAAGTGGAAAATGCCTTACCTTTGATAAACTCTGACGATAATAGCATGGACTGTTCAATATGCTGTAAGGAAATAGCAGTATAACAAAGCTTGCCTGTACCTTGTATGAAAAGAATACAACGTGGAAGTTTCTGCTGCCGTGCTCTGAAAACCTAATTGTTTGCACCTGAGTTTGAGTTCACACTGTGAAGGGAACAGTGATTTCATGAGGCTGCAATATTTGTAAGTCACCTCTTGAGGCAGAGCTGAGTTAAGCTCCATAGAAGAAAAGCTGATCTCACTTTACGTTGTCTTATATTCCTGAGTTTCTTCTGTTACCATTTAAAGCACCATTTATGTTCATGTATCTGAATTTTGATGCGCTGGAGGAATCTCCCCAACACGAATAAAATATTCTTGCAAAGCCTTACCGTCTCTGGCGCAACTACATTTATCAGTGAGAGAAAGGAGAACAAAACTACATCTCCCTTCATTCCAAGGGAATAGTTTTAATCCATTCCTCACGGGACAATAGGCCACTCCTGTCCTTTAGCCCTAGGGCGGGGGCAGGAGCATCGCAGGTTACATCTGTGTTTGGCCCATACAGTTCATGCTAGTGACCTTGGGGCACCTTACTGCCCTTGGGCACCATATCTTGTGTCACCTTAGCCTCCTTCGGGCATCTTTAGCGGCACCTTAGGTTTGGCCAGCTTATGGGGTGCCTTATATGCTGCCTTGGAGGGTGCCAACCTTTCGTGCCGCCCTCTGGGGCACATTATGAACTGCATTGCATGACGTGGTGCTTTATGATGTGCATTATGGTATGCCCTAAAAGGTGCATTAGGTTGTGGCACTGGGGTGAGGCTTCTTTTGGCTGACAGTACAGATTGTTGGGATGTGTCTGACTGTTACAAGCAGCAAAATGAATTGCCACAGACAGCTTTTTAACTGAGCCCACTGAGGGATTGAACTCATGACCACTGTATCAGCAGTCAATGTCTTCACCAGTGTGCTACGCCTCTCTTGCTTTAATCACAGGTCACCGTCCGAAGTTAAGATTAACGCGCGATAACGTGCCACGGCTCCCTCTATCGCACGATAACGTGCCACAGCTCCCTCTATCACGCGATAACGGACAAGGCGCCCTCTATCATGCGATAACGGACAAGGCGCCCTCTATCGCGCAAAACCCAGCCTTTGCTACCTTAAGGCCGCAACGCCCACTACTTTATATGGCATTCGTCACGTTAACGTTGCAACTAGCGCCGGTAACATTAGGACCATTTAGTAAACATACCCCAAAGTGTTGTTCGCAAGATTTTCACTAATTGCTTTGGTTGGTCTCGCAGCACTGCTTGTAACTAACTATATTATATGTCACAATAAATAATCGCTATGCCTCAGAAGACTGGACTTTGAATACCTCCTATTTGTTTCCATATAAAATAAATATTAGTGTGAATGAAAAATGTATAATTATACTGATGCCTAATATAATTTTTGAAAGTTACTTGAGTGTGATATGGTGGGAGGAGGAACACTAAAGGTTTCTCCAGGGCGTTCAACGCTCTAGCACCAGCACTGTATCTGTTAAGAATATAATTAGGGTTCCGATCTTTGTATGCTTAGTGTCCACCCATGTTAACTCTGTGCCCCCCCCCCCCAAAAAAAAAACCCCTCAGGTCTGATTATGTCACTGCTCAAGACCATAATAGTCAATAGGAAGTTAAAGTTTTAGCATTATTGAGGAAGTTAACAGCTGTGCTAAAGGTTTATGCAGTTTGCTGCATCAGACGTAATTCCACGTACAGCTCTTTAGCATGCATTCTGTGCTAAGATTAGTGCAATGCATTGCTTTCTCTTCTGTGCAGAATTTTGTATGCTGAAAGCCTTGCTATATGGGAAGTAATCTAAATACACAAAAGAATCTGCAGTAAACCAGATGTAAGCCACTGTGCTTAACTTAGCACATGTTATGGCATTAGCTCCCATGGTAGAAGACCCCTACCAAAGGAGAATGCCATATTGGTTAGTGAGAACATAAATCCTTAAAGAGTTTCCTTAATGTGCAATACAGCAAAACCATAGCAGATATATTGTATAAACTACAGTGCAGCGTTGCTTCCCACAAGCAAAGTCTATCTAGCTGGCAATGCAAAGGACCTAGGAGATCAGATTCTTGAGCACCGCCATGCTGGCTATTGGATTTTTATAAAGCTTTGTGGTTGGACATGAGAAAGGTGGGCTACAGGAAGGAACTTAGAGGAGATCCTGTATGTTCATCTACCCAAAATGGAAGAGTATGAAAAACATTAGATCAAGGAAAGATACTTTGCAGGTGGTCACAAACTCTGGTTAGTAACTGGGAGATATCAATAGGAGTGTAAACAGATTAGCTGGGAAGACTGGATGGGCCAACTGGTCTGCTTCTGCCACCAGTTACTATGGGGTATCTTTACTAAACCGTCCTAATGTTACCGGCATTAGTTTCAGTGTTACTGTGAGGAACTCCATATAAGGAAGTGGGCGGTCCATCGCAAAGAAGCAACACGAGTGTATTGCGCGATAGAGGGCGCCTTGGCTCGTTAACGCATGGTAATCTTATGTGTCCCACAGCGCTGTGTCAGAAGCTATAGAGGTGTAGCCCACTGATTAAGACAAGGACTGCTGAGCCAGAGGTCATGTGTTTGATCCCGCAGTAGTGTCAATAAATAAGGCTGTCGGAAGCATTTCCTTTTAAACCCTGTAATAGGCAGGCACATTCTGTGCTGGCAGCAACAACACCCTCGCAGTGTGCTAACCTAAGGTGCCTTATACGGCACCCTATAAGGCGCCCAATGGGTACATTATAAATTGCCCTGTCCCTATAGCACCTTGCAATGTGCCCTATAAGGCGATGTAAAGGGCGCACTATAGGACGCCTTACAGGGTGCCCTATAGGGCACATTATAAGGTGCCTTGGCAGACAGAGCACTTTATACTGTGCCCTATGGGGAACCTTATAGGGTGCCTTATATGGCACCTTCAGTTACTGCACTGCCAGGGTGTTTTTGCTACCAGCACTGAGTAGACATGTGCTTGCCTGTTACAGGGTTTAAAAGGAAATGCTTCTGACAGCCTTATTAATTGACACCACTGCAGGATCGAACCCATGACCTCTGGCTTGGCAGTCCTTGTCTTAACCAGTGGGCTACACCTCTATAGCTCCTGACACAATGTTTGCTGGCTACAGAAGGACTGCAGGCCACTGCACAAACTGTCTGCTGTGGTTACCAGGATAGGGTAAACCCACCAGTACCCATGATGCACTTCACATGCAGAACAGCAGTCTACATCTGATCACAGGATGCAGTATGCGTCTCCACAGCACCGCAGCCTGGAAGGGGGAACTGACCGTGTGTCAGTTCCCCCTCCCTCGTGTCCCTTTTGGAGGGCACACTCACCCAGACACACACACCCACACCCTGCTCCCTCTAAATCTTGTCATTACCCTAGAAATAGACCACCATGCTACTCTGATAAGAAATCTACACGTAAATTATCTAACCTTATCCATATATCTCTCCTCCCCCCTTCCACTCTCCTGTTTTCATGTGCCCTATGGAACGCATGCTCAGTCATTTAAAAAAGCCCCTTTTATCCATGACCTTTTTATCTCCAATGCCCTACACCTTCTTGCCTTGACTGAGACCTGGCTCCCCCCAGACGACACTGCATCCATTGCCTCTCTCTGCTATGGGGGCTACCAGTTCTCCCATACACCTCGAACTACTGGTCACGGTGGTGGCATTGGCCTCTTACTCGCTCCCTCCTGCCAATTCCACCTCCTCCTGCCACCCCAATCACACTCCCCCTTCTCCTTCAAAGTCCACTCCATTCGCCTCCTCTCACCACTTCCCTTCCGAGTAGCTGTTATTTATCGTCCACCGGACAAATCCAAATCAACCTTCCTCACCGACTTCGACTCCTGGCTTTCTGCCTTTATGGATCCCTCCTCCCCCACTCTCATTCTTGGCAATTTCAACATTCACATTGACAACCCCTCTGACCCCCATGCCTCAAAGTTCCTTGCTCTTATCTCCTCCTTCAACCTCCAACTTTGCTCCACTGCCCCCACACATCTACACGGCCACTGCCTTGACCTAATACTCTTCTCCAACTCCTCTCCTTCAAACTTCCGCAAATCAATCCTTCCCTCATCTGACCATCACCTCTTAACATTTACTCTTCAGCTTCCACCGTCCCAACCTCGTCCTGTCTCCTCTGACCTATTTAGAAACCTTCATAATATTGATCCCCTGACTCTCTCCTTCACCATCTCTCCATCTCTTTCCTCCATTTTATCCTCCAAATCCGTCAACGAGGCATTATCTTCATACAATGCTACATTATCCTCAGCCCTTGACACTCTTGCCCCTCCCACCCCACGTCTTGTCAAACGATCTACTCCCCAACCCTGGCTTTCACCCACAATCTGTTACCTACACATCTGTGCCCGTTCTACCGAACGAGCTTGGTCCAAATCCCGTTCCACGGAAGACCTTCTACACTTCAAATTCATGCTTGGCTCCTTCCACTCAGCCTTAGCACTTGCCAAACAAGATTAGTACATCCATTTGACCAACTCCCTTGCCTCTGATCCTCGCCATCTCTTTAATACCCTCAATTCTCTCCTCAAGGTCCCACCACCCCCGATCCTGCCCTCCCTTTCTGCCCAAACCCTAGCAGACTATTTCCACGACAAAATCCACAAGATTACCCTCCAATTCCCTACCCCCCCATCTAACCCCTCCCCCCAATTCTCCTCCCCTATCCATACTCCCTCTGCCACCCTCTCTTCCTTCATTTCGATCTCTGAGGAAGAAACTGCACTCCTTCTGTCCTCCTCCAAATGCACCACCTGTCCATCAGACTCTATCCCCACCCATCTCCTACGTTCCATCCCCCTCACCATTGTCCCCACCCATCTCCTACGTTCCATCCCCCTCACCATTGTCCCCTCCATCACTTATATCCTCAACCTTTCACTCTCCACTGCCATTGTCCCTGTTGACTTCAAACATGCTGTTGTCACACCCCTCAAGAAACTTTCACTTGATCCCACATCCCCCTCTAACTATCGACTCGTCTCCCTCCTTCCCTTCATATCCAAACTATTAGAATGAGCAGTCCACCATCGCTGCCTCGAATTCCTCACCTCCCAGGCCCTCCTGGACCCACTTCAATCTGGCTTCCTTCCCCTACGCTCCACTGAAACGGCACTCACAAAAGTCACAAACGACCTGTTCCTGGCTAAATCCAAGGGCCTCTACTCTGTCCTCATCCTTCTTGACCTTTCTTCTGCCTTTGACACTGTTGACCACGACCTTCTCCTCATCACCCTCTCCTCGCTTGGCTTCAAGGACTCCATAATATCCTGGTTCTCCTCCTACCTCTCCCATCGCTCATTCAGTGTATGCTCTAGTGGCTCCTCCTCCTCCCCTACCCTGCTCCATGTAGGTGTACCCAAGGGATCTGTCTTGGACCCCCTCCTCTTCTCTCTCTATACCCAAGACCTTGGCACGCTTATCTCCTCCCATGGCATTCAGTACCATCTCTATGCCGATGACGCCCAAATCTACCTCTCTGCACCTAATATTTCTCCAGCAACCCAGTCCAAGATCTCTGCCTGTCTTTCGGATATCGCTGCCTGGATGTCTCATCGCCAATTGAAATTGAACATGGCCAAAACTGAACTCCTTGTCTTTCCACCTAACTCCTCCCCCCCACTTCCCCCTCTCTAAATCCATGTGAATGGATATACTATCCTTCCTGTTCCCTCGGCCCGCAATCTAGGAGTTATCTTTGACACCTTTCTCTCCTTCTCCGCTCATATCCTGCCACTTCTTTCTCTATAACATCAGCAAAATCCGCCCCTTCCTCTCTGAACATACTACCAAAACGCTTATCCACTCCTTAATCTCTTCTCGCCTCGATTACTGAAACCTACTCCTCGCTGGTCTTCCCGCGAGCCACCTCCTTCCCCTCCAATCTATACAAAATCACGCTGCTCGTCTAATCTTCTCCCAACCTCACCATGCCCACACATTACTCCTCTTCTCAAGTTGCTTCACTGGCTCCCTGTCCAGTTCCGCATCCAATTCAAGCTTCTCCTGCTAACATATAAATGCATTCACTCTATGGCCCCTCAATACCTCTTATCTCTCCCTACGTCCCCTCTCAAAATCTGCGCTCTGCTAACAAATTGCTTTTATCAATGCCTTTCACCCACACCGCAAACTCCTGACTGCGCTCCTTTCACCTTACTGCACCTTACGCCTGGAACAGCCTACCTGCGTCTGTGTGCCAGGCATCCTCCCTGGCCCTCTTCAAATCCAGGTTGAAGACCCACCTCTTCACCATTGCATTCAGATCCTGACTCCTTCCTCATCTTACCCTAACCCCTGTCATCATTTATGACCAAACTGCACCACACCATACCTTGCGCAGAACTGACTAATGCTCTGTACTTTTCTAACTAATGTACTGTTCTAACTAGATTGTAAGCTCCAATGAGCATGACTCTGACGGGCAGGGACTGTCTCTTGTATGTTGACTACTCTTGTAGATTAGCTGTGCAGCGCTGCATGCATGGAGTTTTACAAAGGCTGAATAGTAGTAGTAGTAGTAGTAGTAGTAGTAGTAGTGTGTGTTACTGGCACAGAGTAACCACAGACCTTGACAGTGTGCGGGTCCTGTGCTCTCCCTGAGGGTGAGGTTGGTCGCCCAGCACCAGGTCCGCAGTATCCAGGTTGGCTGAGATAGCTTTTGCTGCAGATCCCCATCAGTGCCACTGTGTGGCAGGTATTCCTTGCAGACCCGCGTAGGATACTCCTGTGCCCATCTGCATTCCCTGACACATATAGCCCTTGTGGACCGTGATGCACCCGGAATAGTGCATATCCCATGTGATTGCCAATGTCAGGCATCTAAGAGCAGGGGTGTGTTATGCCCCACATGTGGACTCTGGAGTACCACGTATCATACTCTCTGGGCCAAGGCGGTGGACAGGATCTGCCCCCAACAGACCAACAATGTACAATGGGGACAGTAGAGGGACATAATGAAGGAATGTGGGACCAGCAACCCCAGTACAGAGTGTGAATGGACACTGTCCATGGCAAGTGATGCTGACCTGTACATATCACATAGGGCACTGGCAGACAGGTGGTAGGACTGGCAAAGCTCAGCTGTCCCCCCCCCCCCAACAATCTGACACTCACCAGCAGAGGGCACAGTCCATCTGCATCCTGCAAGGTATACCAGCCATACACATGCTAACTGCAGACAGTCTGCTAGCCAGTATATGTTCCCAGAGGTCCTATGTGCACCAGGATGTGGGGTGTAGGCACAAACACCAAGCAGGTATGTCAGTGATTGGGCCGCAAAATAGGAAACCCACATATATCACTGGAGAGAAAAACTGTATAGCACTATGTGGGAACGTAGACATGCCATGGTCACTACTCAGTCAGAGTGAGTGACCTCTCAGCAGGACATGCTGTGGCCACCCTGTCCGTGCAGGTGGTGGGTGGCCACTACAAGATCCCAACCATTGCCCTATGCAGATGCAGCCTGGCCAGACCACTCTGTCCGGCCTATACCCACAATACCTTGCTCCTCATTATGCACATTGGCAAGCTAACACTGGCAACTGTGCAAGCATTGTGAGCTGTGTAAGGTGTAGGCAGCCACAGAACACTGGATACACATACACACACTCCCACACCCATTTCAGCATTGTGCAAAGATAGAGGTAGTTGGCAGTCCTGGTCACCACACCAGTCCTGGCCATTGCTAAGGTACTCAAATACTGTTATGGTCACTCTCCGGGGTGGAATCCACTGTCAGGATATAGAACTAAGGGAAACACACCCCACATATATCAGACAGGTTGCTATGATGTGTCTGTCAACAAATTGTGTGTAATGTAGGATTTGTTATCTGTCAGTCATCATAGCAACCTCTTCCAATATATGGAGCGTGTTTCCATGTTTATAGGGGCATTGCTATGGTATGCAGGCAGTAGTAGTGGTAGCTGCTGATTCCCCCAGGGCCCAATAGCCTGACTCTCCATATGGATATGGATAGTGGGGCCTGTGGGTGTGGGTGTTTGTGCCCCTGTTGGCAGATGCTCTGGGGCAGAGGTACCCAAATCCGGTCCTGGGGGCCAAACACCATTCCGGTTTTCAAGCTGTGCGGAATGTTTATGCATGGAGACATATGCATACAATGGGGGCAGTGCATACAAATGCATCTCATGCATAATTACTAGTGACGGCCTGAAACCTAACTGGTGTTCGGGCCTCCAGGACTGCAGTTGGGGACCTCGGCCTAGGGAGTGCACATGTTTATGGTGTATGTGTTCTGTAGGGTAAAATATAGGGACATTGTCTGCAGAGGCCACAGCTGGGACTTGAACCTGTGACCTTCTGCCCCAGAACACACTGACTGTGTGCACTGCACTAAACTGTTGCCACAGAAGTAGGTCAGTCCCTGGGCATACCATCACTGTTTGTCAGACAGACCTTGTCTGTTGGACTGCATGCCACCCACCTAAACAGGGCTTGACCATTGTCTGCTGTCGGCAGATCCCACTGCCCCCTCCACCACCAGCAACCCTCTGCCACCATGCTGACATGGCCTTATGCCGGTGGTGCTAGTGGTGCACAGTCCCAGGCCATCCAGTGTGCCGGTAGGCAGCTGCCTATGGTGTGGGTTCTCGGGTAGGAGTGCCTACATGGACATGCGCGCTTCCCCCCGGCACTGCCTGCCAATGTTATGTACCCTTGGGGGTACCTGCTGGGTAATATTCCCTGTGACACTGTGGGACATACACCCATGCCCATGTTGGACCCTCGTCAGTTGCAGTCTTGCTGATTTACAGTTTCGCCATTCCTATGTGCCACCTAGGCATCTGCCTGGTCCGCACTGTGCCCCAGCTGGACCACAGCATGTGCCGCCAGCAGCCCCCTGTATCCCATTTACAGCATCAGTACTGTTGCCCTTTCCTACGTGCCCATTCTGCTGTTGCTGCACATGTGCACGCCATAACAAACCTGCCCAATATAAATGACAAAACCCTGCTCACCGCTATTTCAATGTGGGATCATTCACTTTGTAGGGGGACAGAGCATAGACCCTTCCAAACATGATATCTTCCTTTTTACGCTTTGTCAGTAGTGTTGCTTTATGTTTATCATTAATATCACTATTGGCCAGCTTGGTTATTGGGATTTCAAATGTGGTTCTGGTCATTTTATATGTTTATTTGCCTTTTTGGTCCCTGCACATGTATCACTGCTATCACTTTTCTGGGTTTCCCTGCCTTTGCTGTACATTGCTGACTGAAATGGTTTCTCTCTCCTGCAAATATGCCTATTACGCGAGGGATTCACTGGCGTTAGTGTTCAGACCCTGATTTCACAGCGTTAGCGTGCCTGAAGCTGCTCCCTGCCCACTCTCTGCCCATTGACCCTATCTCCGCCCTCTAGGAGGCCTTACTCCATCCTTCAGACCCAGATTTCACAGCGTTAGTGTGCCTTAACTCCGCTGCCGATGTTATCACGTGATACGTGACGTTATTGCGCGATAATGTTACGTATCGTACGATAACATTGCCGCTGCTATGTTAAGACGGTTTAGTAAACAAACCCCTATGTGTCATAGGCCAGTCCTATCATCTGTAAAGTCCTTCTTCTGCAGACCCAGTTTAGCAGTGGCTATTTGGATTTTATTTATTTTATTTATTTATTTATTTATCTATTTCTTCTATACCGCCCCTTCCAGAGATCAGGGGCGGTTTACATGGAACAAGTAAACAAATTTGTATACTAATGTATACATTACATGGAACAGAGATTTTTTAACTTTATACAGATAATAGTTATAACAGAGATTTATAACAGTGTAACTTTATACAAATAACTGTGCATTTAATTGTCGAAACTATTTACATTTTAAATACATAAATAAGTTTCTGTAGAGTAGTTTAGATAATATTTTTTCTACCTTTTTATATGTAGTCAGAGTTTTCTAACTTTCATATGTGTGTTTGTTGAGGAATATATTTCCTTTTTTCATCTCTTGGAGTATTTTGGGGGTGTATGTGGTGGAGTATGTGGTGGGTGTATGTGGTGTGGGTAGTTGAGTGTGGTTTTAGGGCTTTGTGTTTGAGTGTTTGGGGATGGTGTGTGGTTGGACTTGGGGATATGGGATTTCATAGTGTTCGGAGAGAAAAAGGTATGTCTTGAGTTCCTTTCTAAATTGGGTGAGGTCTTTTATGATCCGAAGGTTTTATTGGGAGCTTATCCAGAGCATGGGGGCAGTGAATGAGAAGGCTCTGGTGCTGGTGGATTTTTTAGTTTTTTTGAATGAATTTGGTATTTCAAGTGAGTGTGTTGCGTTTAGTCTGCGAGTTCTTGATTCTGATGGGGCATGTAATAGCATGGATAGATATGATGGGGCGATGTTGTTCAGGAGCTTGAATGTGATTAGGCGGATTTTATATCTGATTCTGCGGTTTATAGGGAGCCAATGCAGTTCCAGCATTATTGGGGTTACATGATCTACTAGGCGGGCTTTTGTGACTACTTTGGCACAGATGTTCTGGGCTCTTTGGAGTAGGTATGTACTTTTTTGTGGTAGGCCAATTAAGAGACTATTACAATAGTCGAAGTGTGGGTGATGAGTGTGTTGACAACTGATCTAAAAGTCATGGGTGTCAAGAAGGGGTCTTAGGTGTTTGTATGGTTTTGAGTTTGTAGAATATGGTTTTTACCGTCTGTTTTATATGTGGTAGCATGGGAGTGTATGGTCTATTATTACACCTAGGTATTTTACCTCTTTTTGACGGGTATAGTTGTATTTATGATTGAGATTGATGTTGGATAGGTGTCCTCAGTTCACGGGTGATCTTGTTACGAACCTTGCTCAGTTTTTTTGAGGTTGATGCTAAGGTAGTTAGATTCCATCCAGGAGGTGGTCTCCACCATGCATTTTGATAGGGCATCGTAGGTAGGATTTTTTTTTGGTGGATATGGGGAGAGCAAGCATGATGTCATCAGCATAGATAAAGTGACTAATTTTGTGTTTTCTGATATTTTTGTAATGGGTGGAGGTACAGGTTGAAAAGGAGGGCAGAAAGGGCGGATCCCTGGGGTATTTCCTTGTCCTTGGGGGAAGGTTTCTGACACTTCCTGGGTCTATTTGAACATGTATTAGTCTGTTTGTGATGTAAGACTGAAACCAATTGAGTACTGTCCACCTATTCCTAGATTTTCTAGTCTATTGATCAAAGTAAGTGGGTTGTGTTGTCAAAGGCGGCAGAGATGTCTATGAAGAGGGAGTAGGAAGCCTTGACTGCTATCATCTGTGCCTTTGATGAGGAGAAGTCTATCATCAGTGTAGTTAGAAGGGTTTTCTACACCGTGGTAGGGGCGGAAGCCAAACTGGTGAGAGTCTAAGGGTTTGTGTTCATCGATATGGTCTTGTAAATTGTAATTGGACGTTTTTTTCTATTATTTTAGCTAGAAAATGGAATGCTGGCTATCGGTCGGTAAGAGTTTGGGTCTTTTGGGTCAAGTTTATTGTTTTTTATTATTGGTCGAAGCGTTGTGAGTTTAGGGCGTTGGGCATGATGCCCTGGACAAGGGATTGGTTCACCATTTGTTGGATGTTTTTCAGCGAGTTCTTCCTTTGTGCATTTGATCCATGACAAAGGACATGGGAAAAGTGGGGAAGTAGTGTTGTTGATAAGAGTTATGATCCTGAGAAGTGTGTTTTTGATCTATCGTGTTGAAAGAGGTCCATGTGTTATTAGATTCAGTGTTTGTAGGTAGTGTTATTGGTATGGTGTTGGATTTTGCACTTTAGTTTTTCTGCAAAGTGGGTTGCTAAGGTCTGTATGCTTATAGCCGACTGTTTTGGCTCTTGGTTTTTTAGCTTTTGTCAAAGTTTTTACGATTGCGAATAGTCTTCTGGGGCGGTTGATAGCCATGTTTATTACTTTGGAGTGGTAATCCTTTTTTGACTTGTTAATTGCATTTTTTGTAATTGTTGAGGGTGGTCATATATTGGGATTTGTTTTCGTCAGATTTAGTTTTCCTCCATTTCTTTTCTTGTTTCCTCAATTGTTTTTTTATATTTGCTAGTTCTCTCGTGAACCATTTTTCTGTCTTGATCGGAATGGCTCTGCAAAATGTTCAAAACATAGCTATTTGTAAACGTATTCGGAGTATGAATTAGTGAGTTCTAAGGGGTTTATAGCATGTGCAAATGTTATATTCCTGGCTGTGGAGAATTTTATGTCATACTCCACTAAGCTTTGGTAATTAAGTGAATGATAAATCAAAAATAAAGAAATGAGTGAGTAGACCTTACCTGCTAATTGGTATTCCTGAAGAATCTCCAGTCCAGTCCTTTTATTATGGGTTGTGCCCCCCTTCCAGCAGCTTGGAGACTGAGCACACACTCTTTCTTCTGATGACGTCAGGGTACATATAGTCCTGGCACCTCCCACCAGAACCAGTATCCTATTGACAAAGCAGACTTAACGGAGAGACAAAAAACAACTGTGAAACAACTATAACAACAGCAATGCCCACCCCCCACGGAAGGTCCCCACCCTCCGAAGGAGGAAAAGGCTTACCTGAGACCGCCGCCGCCAATAGCCAGGCTTCCCGGTTCTCCATCACGCAACCAATACCTGTACTTCCCTCCGACAGTCGGCATCAAGCTTCGGACCAGCAAATCCTGTTAGAAGGCAAACATCACCTGGGCGGGATCAGGGACTGGATTGGAGATTCTTCAGGAATACCAATTAGCAGGTAAGGTCTAATTACTCATTCCTTAGCATCTCTCCAGTCCAGTCCCTTTATCCTGGGATGTAACAGAGCAGTTCAAACCTGGACGGGACCTGTGAGGATGGAGCGAAGCACCGCACCCCCAAAGGCTGCATCCTCCACTGCCTGAACGTCCAATCGGTAATGCTTGGCAAAGGAATGCAATGAGGTCCACGAAGCGGCTCTACAGATCTCCATCGGAGGAACTAGACTACATTCCACCCACGAGGTCGCCTGAGCTCTGGTAGAATGAGCCCGGAGCCCCACCGGAACCTGTTTCCCTTTGAGGATATAAGCTGAAGAAATAGCCTCTCTAACCCAGCGAGAAATAGAGGCCTTGGAGGCTGCCTCCCCTCTACGTGGCCCTCCAAACAGAACAAACAATCTCTCAGACCTACGAAAGGAGGCTCTCCGGCTTATGTAGTGCTTCAAAACTCTGCGTACATCCAGTGACCTCAACCGAGGGTCATCCCCTGCTAAGGCCGGACCCGAGAAAGACAAAAGAGCGACAGATTGATTGACATGAAACGCCGAAATCACTTTAGGCAAGAACGAAGGGACAGTCCTCAGTACCACCTTTTCCTTAAAAAAGGTGAGGAAGGGCGGATGACAAGAAATCGCTTGAAGCTCTGAAATGCGTCTGGCCGAACAGATGGCTACCAGGAAAACCGTCTTCAGGGTCACGTCCGCTAATTAAACCTAAACAAAAAAAAAAACAACAACTAAGTATCCTAGCCCTAGGTCTTTCCAGTAAGTCCTACTGCTCGCTTACTGTCCCCTAAGCTGCTTGGAGACTGAGCAAAACTGGTTCTGGTGGGAGGTGTCAGGACTATATGTACCCTGACATCATCAGAAGAAAGAGTGTGTGCTCAGTCTCTAAGCTGCTGGAAGGGGGGCACAACCCAGAATAAAGGGACTGGACTGGAGAGACGCTAAGGAATACATTTTACCATGAAAGTATAACTGCTTTTGCAAAGCCCAGCCGAAAAGCATTGAAATGAAAGGCCATTTTAGCTGGAAAAGAGAGTGCAAACAAAAATATGTATATAATGTTTTCAAAGCCCAACAACAAACTCAGGCTGATTCCATGTTGATCTATATTTGCTTGATTGGCAGAGCCGTTAATACAGCTCCAAATGAGAAAGCAACTGCGCAGCTCCTCATCCCGGCTGTAACATCCATAATCAGTTAATAAAACCATTCTCAATAATATGGTAAAGTGTGCAGTATGAGCATTTCCGCTGTTTTGACAGAACTTAATGAGTTGAACAATTCCTTAGGAAATTGCTTATTTAGATAAATGCAAGCATTAGCTTTCTCGGGTTGTCTATCGAGCCATTCCGATCATCCGAGAACTTGGCTTTGTTCTAACTGAAACAAGAACTACTCTGGCATTGCCAAGCTGCAGTCAAAGTGCTGAGCCTACCGAGGTAATGGAGTTGTTTCATATGCAAGGAGGTTGCAACTGCAGAGGGAAGCAGCTTTCTTTTAGCCTTGGTGGTTTAGCATCAACAGAGTGGCGCATTCAAATTAGAGTTGCCAACTAGCTTCATTTTTGCACTCTTGGTTTTGCCCCCAAATAAAACCAGGAGTGCAAAAATGAAGCTAGTTGGCAACCCTAATTTGAACTCGTTGCTTTGTTGATGTGCTCTTCTTTGGGAAATCAATAAGCCTACTCGGTACCACACTGGAAACAAAGGGCGGTATATCAAGTTTTAATAAACTATAAGTCCATGAAGGTAATTCTATAACAGGGTGCCAAGGCCTTGTCTCCCTAATACACTCATACAAAGCTACATCTGTTGCAAGGTATGCAGAACTTTTACCTGCTTGCTCAAATATGCACCTGTTTTGATATTCAAAGGGTTTAATGCAGTTTGCATGAACTGCAAACCGTGTAAACCCTGCCGAGCCGAATATTCAGCAGCACTAACCATCTAGTTCTACTGAATATCCCCACAGACCTTCCTAGCACTAAATGTGTAGTGTCGGGAGCAGTCCATGGGTGAGGTTCTGGGATCACCCCAGCCCATCTGGTTAGCAGTGATTTTCAGCCTGCTAATCAGGCACATAAGGTTAGGACAGGTCATCGCTATCCTCACTTTATGCAATTTTGCTATCTGGTTAGCAGCTGAATATCACTGCTGACAGGATAGCCAGAATTGTTGGGAGCGAAACTGGATATTCAGTGCTGGACGCCTGATAGGCTCAGGAGCTGAATGGTTTCAATTTTGCCCACAGTGGTCAGGTGCCTTAGAAATGCTGACCACTCTAGACTCAATAATCAGGCCCTATGTATGTATTTTGCAACTTTACTCAACCTTCGTCCTTGGAAATGTCAACATGTTTAGCACGTAAATGGATCCTCTATGCATCAGCAACATGTACTTTTATGCATGTACTTTACACCTCTGGGCAATTTTATAAGCATCTATTTCTCTGCTAAAATACTGTTTTATGAGCAAAAATGCAATATTATTCTCCCTGAAGACAGTGGTGAAACACTGGGATCAAAGCAACCTATACTGAAAAAAATGCTACTGCAATCCATATACAGAGAATGGGGAAAAGGCTTTTTGAACGTGTCCCCTGAGAATGAATGAAGAAATCAGACCCTGTGCTGAGTCTTATGAAAATGCTGAAAGGAAATCAAACTGAGACGTCAAAGCCTCTAGAAGCAAACTCGCTCAAATGATGTCTCTCATTTTGCCTTGATAAATGCATGTGTGACTTATACAATTTTGGATTTTCAGCCCACCTTTCCAAATGATGCTCAAGGCATTATTCAAATTTAGATACACTGTGTTTGTGTATATGTAGAAATGATGTCAAAAGAAGCAATTCTCTCTCTCTCTCAAACTCTTTCCATTAGATGTATATTCGGCATTGCTGCATAGAGTCCGTGGTGCTGACTATACATGCAATACACTGACTGCTGCTGACTGTATGTATAGTGGCAATATTCAGCACCTATGAAGATGATTCCATCAGGGAGGTGTGAAAGTATTTGCCATTTAGGTGCCTGATCATAATTAGAAGGACTTAGGTGCACGCTTTAGGTGGGAACTATTCAGTAAGAATGCACCTAAGTACAATCGTGTGTTCTTTCAGTGTGAGCATGTGCACAGCCTAGATTTAGTCATCTGACCCATCGCTCCTTTAAGGAGACAATTTGCAGAATATCTGGAGAATAGTGACTCAATGTTACACTGACTGTTGAACAAAATTAAATTCAGAAAACTGCAACATTTTGGGCATACGTGCCTTTTGGTCACATGCCCACAGCTGGGTGCCCACAGCCACATGGCTGTCCACCGGTTTTTGTATGTGCTACAGATGACAGTAGATGACCTCAAAGTCACCATCAGTACTACTCAAAAGTCCCAACACACTGGGAGCCCCCCTTCTGACCATTGATGCCGCCTCACCTAATTTGTTAGAGATCTTTCTAGCCACAGAATGTACATATCTTTATGCGATCCAAGAACAGTCTGAGTGGAGTCATGATTTATGAGCATATTTTGAAAAAATATGCCCAAAGATTTACACTTGCTTCTGAACAGGCCTAAATGTCCATGGCTTCATTTTAGCCATGCTTGGACGGTTTGGTGGGTACTTTTATAAAGACACCTAGGCGTCAGTGAGTTCTATAAACTAGGCTTGAAATAGGTGCCTACTTGGCCTTCTCACAAAGGCAGCCTGCTATCAAATTATTCTCATAACGTCTCAATATCACCAATATGGGGGAAATTTTATAAGACATGGAAAGTTATGCACATTGATAGTGCATACACCACATAGTATCAGTAATTTATGCATGTAGATGGGCCTTTACGCAGATAACTTAGCCAGTGGTTTTTCTATAAATACACATATCAGGCTGATGGGCGTACTTTCACTGTGGGTGCAGAGAGGTGGAGCTTGGGCATAGCATAGGTAGAGTGTAAACCTTACATGCATTCCTTAAAAATCTAGTTGCAGACATTTTACATTAGCTCTAGGGCTGTTGTAATCGATCACGCCTAAATGTGCACATGTATCTCACCACTTATTCTTCTAATTTATAAAGCTAAGTATGTGTGTACTTGTCTTTGTTAAATATGCAGGATAGATGCCTGTTAAACTGTGCGTCAGCTAGGCACAACGTTATAAAAATTACCCTCTATGAAGATAATTCTATAAGCTCATGCATAGGCAAAGCGTGTTACCATGCGCATATTTGGCGGCCCGTTTTATAAAGTCAAGCGCACATGGACTTTTCTTTATAGAAAGATGGGCACATGGACATGCCTGCGTCTAGTCGCATCAGTTACACCTCTTCTGAAGCAGGCTACTGCCTGCACCTAGATAAGCTTAGTGATGTGTGCAAGTCATTGTAGTCTCTAACTCATGCTTGTACATTTGGACTCTGCCTATGTTCTGCCAAAGCACCACCGTTTGCACATTCTTACGGAGCTTATGCACGGTGGCACTAATGTGTGCAATTGCAGACAGCGACTGACCAAAGCGTGGGCATAAATGCCAATTCATGCATGCAAGCCCTTTAAAATAGGGACTTCATACATTTCACACATGTAGCTACCCATGGGCCCTATATAGAACCAGCCTCTATATTTATAGCTCTGTTTTCCCATCCTCTGTAATTCCACCCAGGCACTATATGGAGAGTGCTGAAGCAGTTAGAGCGATTTTCATTGGGGTAATTTAATAAGGCAGTGCCTACTTTAAGGGTGAAAGTAGGCACCTAAAAGGGGCCATCTTAGAATTTTCATGCATATGTGGCCTTTCATGAAATAGCAACCGATGTAAAGGCACACACATTGATCTGAGCATCTGCACTTGTACTGAGGCCATGCACAGGGGTAGAGTTGGGTGGACTATAGACAAAGTTCGCACTTACACATGCAGATTAGAAAATAAATTAATCTAGGCACGTACAGTATGTGCTCAAAGTATGTGCGATCATTCGCACCTACCTTCAAGGCATGTGTATTAACCCAAGATGTGATCACTTATTCCAGCCTAGAACTGGTATAAATGTCTGTGCCTAGATTCATAAAGCATGCAGGCCGGAAGGTCGGGGGTTTAAAATTCCAACTAGAGGACATCAACCTTGGGCCGGAAGGACTGGGGTTTCTAGTCCCACAGGTGCTCCTTGTGGTCTTGGGCAAGCCACTTAACCCTCCATAGCCCATGTTCCCTGTAAAATAGTTATCTCCAAGTTATAATGCCCTGTTCAATGTAATTTTCAGTTTGTTCAATGTAAACCGCACTGATGCAGAATAGCGCGGTATATAAGAGAATGTAAATAAATAATAATAAATAAATAAATGCACATAAACTATTGTAGTTCCCAATTTGTGTGTATACTTTTGCACGCCATCCACGCTGCAACTCATGTGCATATTTTCAAGTAACGATTGCCTCAGGTACACACACAAATGCTCATTTACTCGCATTAAATACCATGATTTACATGCAGAAAGGGCGCATTACTTTAGGTGGCTCCTTATAAAATGACCCTCTTCCTGTCCACCAATGTATGGGCTTAAACATATTACAAGTATAAATGAAATGAAAGGAACAAAACATGCATCCTTACTGGAGAGCAGTTATTCAATGAAGGAAAAAGATCCTGCAGAATATTACATTTTAGATCAGTGGTTCTCAACCTTTTTTGTACCGTGACCCCTTTTGCCATTGCTCAACTTGTGATGACCCCCAATGATAAAATCAAATGCATCTCTCTTCCTTTACCATTAACGCATTTTTGCTGTAATCATTTGTTGAATTATTAATATATTATAGGCCTTTTCATTATGGTTTTATTTATAAAATTTACTTATTTAAACCACAATAATTAATCCCAATAACAAATAACAATATTTGATTTCAAAATTATGATGATTTTGTAGTCAAATCACTAATATGAAATAAAATTATTTTTTCTACCTTTGTTATCTGACCAGTTTATTCTCTGATCATGCTGGTCCCGATCTGAGGCTTCTGCTTTCCTGTCTTCTCTTAGCTCTCTTTCTGTGGTCTATGGTCCATCTGCCATTTCTTATCTCTTCTTTCATTTTCTTCACTTCTTTCCATCAGCCTATTTCCAGTCCCAGTAACCCTCCCCAGTATCAGCCCCTTTCCAGTCCTCACTCCCAGTACCTTCCAATGTCAACTTGCATTCCCATGACTGCCACTGGTGTCCATTCCCTTCCAGTCCCCCTCCTTCCCCACTGACCAGTCTCTTCTAGTACAAATACCATGGCAGCCCCTCTCAGATCCACTCCCTTCCAGTTCCATTTTCCCATCCCCTCGTATCAGCCCATTTGTAGCCTTAGCCCCCAGTTTTCTTCCAGGGCCAGCAACTCTATCTTCCCCTCCCCACAATCAGCCCATTCCCAGTCAAAGCCCCCCAATCAGCTCACTTCCAGTGCTAGTCCCCCCTCAACCTCATTACCAGTGCTAGCCTCCCCTAATCAGCCCAATACCAGTCCTACCCCCTCCCCATCAGCTCATTACCAGTCCTAGCCTCCACTAATCAGCCCATTTCCAGTCATAGCCCCCCGATCAGCTCATTTCCAATGCTAGCCTCCCATCAGTCCATTACCAGTTCTACCCCACCCCATCAGCCCATTACCAGTCCTAGCCTCTCCTTATCAGCTCATTTCCAGTGTTAGTCCCCCCTCAACCCTATTACCAGTGCTAGGCTCCCCTAATCAGCCCATCAGCCCATCAGCCCATTATCAGTCCTAACCTCACCGATCAGCTCATTTCCAATGCTAGCCCCCCATCAGTCCATTACCAGTCCCAACCCCCCCCCCCTTGATCAGTCCATTCCCAGTCCTAGTCTTCCCTAATCAACCCATTACCAGTCCTAGCCCCCCCATCTGCCCATTACCAGTGCTAGCTCCCTCATCAGCCCATTATAATCCTAACCCGCACTGTCTCTCCCCTCTGTCCAGCATTTATCCCGTCTGTCCAGTATGTCCCCGTCTCTCCCCTTTGTCCATGTCAGCCCCCTTCCCTCCCTTCCTCCATGTCAGCCTCCCACTGTCCATGTCAGCCCCCTCTTCCTCCCTGCCCCCCCATGTCAGCCCCGTTGCAGGTTCCCTGCCCCCTCCTCCTCTCTCCCCATATCTGCCTCCTTCTTCTGCAGCCACTGCTCCCTATCTCTTAGGGAACCGCGGCTGTGCCTGTGAAGCCGTTGCAGAGCCTTTCTGTCTCTAAATGGGCTCTGTGCAGCCTTGTCCCACCTCCAAAGGAAGTGGTAAACAACTTCCTATGGAGGCGGAACAATACTGCACAGAGCCCGTTGAGAGACAGGAAGGCTCCACAATGGTTTCACAGGCATAGCCACGGTTCCCTAAGAGGCAGGGAGCCGCGGCTGCATTAGAAGGGAGGCGGTGAGTTTTCCACTGCCAAGAAGTGGACTCGGCAGTGGCAGCAAATTGTGCGCTTTTTTTTTTTTAACTTGGCGGAGTGAGGCGAACCCCGCTAAATCCTGTGGCAGGTTTAGAACCGCTGTTTTAGATACTCTTTAATGCTAGTCCAGGGCTAATTGGGTGGTAGTAGTATCATAGTTTGATACAGTTCTGTTATTTCTCACAAATTAAAACAGCAGCATGTTGCAACTAAACTCTTCAAATATCAGCTAGTCTGTTTTATAATATTTTAAATGTCCTCTTTGTCTTATTCTTTGCTCTTTAATCTTTTTCTAACTTCTATTGCACTGATTATAGGCCTGGCACATGAAAGATTTCATTTTTAAATCCACTGCCTCATCCAAAAAAGGATAGAATGAGGTGGTGTCTACTGGAGAAGCAAGCAAGGCCTTTGAAATGAACAGAGATGGACATTAGTTTGAAACATGGGAAATACCAAACAACGTTCCTTCTTTCATTGCCTATCCTTTTTAATCTGAGCACAACATGACAAAACCCAAAAATCTCGGGTCCCTCCCTCCCTGTGTAATCACAGCATAGCCCAGCTTGAAATCAGTAACCTTTGATCTGGAAGGCAGGTGTCTTGCAGGAGGAGCTATTATACCTCCAAGGCTTTGCTCTAGCTAGCCTTCTCAATTTTTTTTTATTATTTTATTTTATTTCTTGTGAATATTATTCCTGTTTTCTGACTGGCCCAAAACTTGGTTGTTCTTGAGCTCTGTGGAAACCCTTCCTGGATTTTTTTACCCTTTGAATCTATTGATTCCTATTCTAGAGGCTTTCTCCAAAAGCTTTACTTTTGCCATGTTCTTGTGCCAGAAATTCTGTGCCAGATTCTGGTTATCCAATTAGTAATCTAAAGTAGGTTTGGTAAATGTCTTCAGATTCTGATGAATGTCTTTGGTACATGTAGTGCCAATTGGAAATGGGCAATGTAAGACTACAAATCCCACAATGCACTACAATGTAAGTTCAAAAAATAGACATGACCAAAATTCCATCTCTGCAAATTTGGGTCACTTGTCCGCTATGAGCACTGGTAAATAAGGGCCCTTTTACTAAAGTGTGCTAATCAGTTAATATATACTTTACCATGAGCTAGCCATTAGAATGGGCCCACGATAATGGCTACCATGCATTAAAAGTTGCTGGTATGTTAAAAGTCCTGCATTAACTGCTGAGCATGTGATGGGGAGGGGACTGGGAGGTGTTAAGCGCACCTGCATTAATTTCAAATGAACTTAATGTTCAGTGACCTTTCCGTACAGTAAGTGTACGGGACATGCTAGGTGACCCCTGACAGTTAACACACATTAGATTTTGCTCCTTATGCACGATGAGTGCAAAAACTTACCACACTTTAGTAAAAGGGCCCCAATGGTTCTTCTCCTAAACCTTGCTGAGGTTAGGAAAAGAATGAGGTCTGTACCTCTATCAGGACTCTCGGCGCCATGTACTGGGAAAGTTCACCTATAAGAAATCAAATGCTAGGACAACAAAACAGTGTTTACGGGAGCCCAAGGAACTAACAAAAGAGGACTTCTGTGGAGCCCACTAACTGCGAGCTCGATTCACTCAGGTTATTTTTGACTAGAAAGAATAGCGACATATTTAGGTTTTGATAAATTTCACCTGTCATAAAATAAAGTATTTGAGCTAAAAAATAAAACTTGCTACTGAATGAAAAAACAAACATTTGTGCTATGCAGATGAAATAATGGGCACTCTACTAACTTGCTCTGCTCAATCGCAGACCTGTCCCCCTAGGACTGATTCACCAAAACAGATAAATTCTGTTTGTGCCTCTCAGAAAGCTCTCTAGGTCAAAAATGAAAAGTAAGAAAAGCAGGATTGCATGCAATCAGGTTAGAATAAGGATAGGATTATTCATTCTAGAAAAATATGAAGCCATCTGGCAACCTTAAATTGGGAATTCATAACAGGTGTGAGAATAGTTTAATATAGTAAAAATATACTTGGAAAACCCCAAGGGCTGCTCATCTGATCATGTAATCCAGTAACCTAGCCTAGTCAAGGAAACTGAGAAAGAGGACAAAAGTTATACTCGAATGATGGGTCCTAAACCTATCCAATTGGTTTTCAGGCTATCTCCAAAGAATATGCATGAGAAGTTGGAATGCCCTGGAAGCAAGGCAGTATGTGCAAATCTAATGAATATTCAGTGTGGATATCCTGGAAACCAGACTGGCTGGGGATCTTCCAAGACAAGTTTAGGAACCACAGGACTAGAGGAATCACCAATGCTCTGTATTTAAGAAAACTACTAAATAAATTATGAACCTAGAAATAGATCTCAAGATGTTCTGCAATCCCTGCATAGAAGTAGTCAGTATAAAGAAAGGGCCTCATTAGAGAATGGGGGTTATTTTAGACATCTTAAATGTGTTTTGCATGTGAATTGTTGTCTGGGTGGGGCACAAAGGGTAAATTAGACTTACCTGCTAATTGTTGTTCCTTGAGTAAATCAAGTCTAGTCCCGACCTCTGGGTTTTGCTCCTCCTCCAACAGCTTGAAGACTGAGAAACGTCATCCTTTTATGATGACACCAGTATATACTCTGGGGATCCGCCTCCCTGCTCCAGTTATCTATTGGCAAAGCAAACTCACCGGAGCAACAATTAAGTAGGAAACAAGACTAAATAACTGAACCTTTTATTCCTAAACCAAACTTATACTCTGTGACTCTTGTTAGGACCACTCAGGCCTGCACTCACCTAAATAGAGGATAGCAACCCCCTGGTAATCCTGATGCCTAGATTCTTCTTTGTCTTACCTGTACTGTTCATCTGCTTCAGGCACTAGCTCACTGAAAGAAAAAACTCCGGGCAGGATACGGGACTAGACTTGATTTACTCAAGGAACAACAATTAGCAGGTAAGTCTCATTTACCCTTCCTTATCATCCATCAAGTCTAGTCCCGATCTCTAGGTCCGTACCAGAGCAGTAAACCCATTACCGGGTGGGACCTGCTAGACCAGCCTGAAGCACTGCCGATCCAAAACACGCATCCCTTTTCTCCTGCACATCAAGATGGTAATGCTTGACAAAGGAATTCAGGGAAGACCAGGTAGCCGCCTTACAAATCTCCACCGGCGGTACTAGCCGACACTCCGCCCAAGTCGCCGCTTGCGCTCTAGTCGAATGAGCTCTTAAACTTTCCGGTACTGCTTTACCCTTTAAAACATAAGCGGATGCTATGGTTTCTTTTATCCATCTGGCAATGGAAGCCTTTGAGGCTGGCTCCCCTTTTTTCGGACCTCCAAACAGAACAAATAGCCTATCTGATCTGCGGAAACCTGCCATCCTCTTCAGATACTTCTTTAATGCCCTACGCACGTCTAAAGCATGAGACTTACTGGAGGAATCCTCATTCCCAGACTCTGTGAACACCAGTAAGGAAACCTCCTGATTCATGTGAAACGGCGAGACCACCTTGGGTAAGAAGGATGGCACCGGCCGTAACACCACCTTTATCTCATAAAAAGACAGAAAAGGCTTTTGACACGACAAAGCCTGCAACTCCGAAATCCTTCTAGCTGAGCAGATGGCCACCAGGAACACCACTTTGAGAGTGAGATCCTTCAATGTCGCCTTCGACAAAGGCTCAAAATGGCTTCTGCCTTAACGCTTCCAACACAAAGGGAAGATTCCAACTTGGTACTACCTGTCTACAGGGAGGTCTCAAAAGCGACACTGCTCTCAAAAACCTCTTGACATCCGGGTTCATCCCCAATGCAACTCCCGCTATCTTCCCTCTATAACAAGACAACGCAGCTACCTGCACCCGCAAGGACGCAGCCACTAAGCCTCTTTGTACTCCATCCTGCAAAAAACCCTAAAACTTGTGGAACTGATGCTATTAACGGCTGCCACTGCTTATCCACACACCATTGCTCAAAATCTTGCCAAACATGAACATACACTAAGAAGGTAGACCTCTTTCTTGCCGTCAACAACGTACCAATCACTGATGTGGAATAATCTCTCTTCGCTAGCCTAGCCCTCTCAATAGCCAAGCCGTAAGCGAGAACTGATCCACGTAAGGCATGAGCAGAGGCCCCTGAACCAAGAGATCCTTCTGCCGAGGCAGACGCAAAGGCTTTGCCACCAAGATGCCTGCGAGAATGGGCGATCCGGTGCGGACGACGGCCCCGCCACCGGCTCCCCACCTGGTAAACTCAGAGCAACTGCATCCTGCAGCACCCCTGAAACAGGTGGAACCTCAGTTCCTTCTCCCAAGGATTTCTCCATAATGGCTGCCTCCTGTACGCAGCCCCTACATCCCCCTGTGTCAGACAGTGCTCCCCTTCTAGATCCGCAGACCAACCACAGAGGCGGTGAAGGCATCTCGCCGGAGCGCATACCGCGTCTATCAGTCCTGATACAGAACTGGATCTGCTTCTTGTCCTTTTGGTTTTTTTTGTTTGTTTTTTTTTTTAATCGAGCCTGAAAAACAAAATATGAAACTGCTGACAGGAAAACAACCACTTTTTTTTTTTAACAAATCAAAGGAATGAGAACAGTTCCAAAACCGTCCAAGTCCAAAAATGCAATTTAATACCAAAAAACAAAGCTTCCTGCCGAAAACAGCAACCTCTGTAAATGCCGAAAAAATACCGCGGTTTCCCACGTTGCCACCACGCGGTTAGGCCTGCCGCGCTCTCGCGCTGGAAAAACAAACACTGCCCAAGCTGTAGCCCTGATGCGGCCCTTGCTTACTTTCCTCCTCTGTTGTCTGGTAAATAATATGCTCTCCGTACTAACAGCGCCCCCACGCTCAACCGGCATGCTGTGTTGCATGAGTCAGGAGGACAGTGGAGTGAGAGGGACAACAAAATACCTTCACTTCCTCCTGCCGCAATTCCTCTGCCCCCGACCTCGCTGTAGTGACTAGCAGGCAAATCTCTGCATTCTCTGATTGCGAGGAGCCCTTGAGCCTCACCCTCAGAGAACAGGATCCGGGCCCGGAGTCCGCTCCTTAGCAGGACCGCTTAAATCTTGCAGAGGCGGGGGGGGGGGCTCTCCCTTGCTCAGATGTATCCCTCTCCAAAACTAACACCCTTCTTAACAAAAAAACCCCTATCTCTCCTTAATTGCCTCTCCAGTGAACCAGGAGCCCGCCTCCAACTGCTTGAAGACTGAGGTAACTGGAGCAGGGAGGCGGATCCTCAGAGTATATACTGGTGTCATCATAAAAGGATGACGTTTCTCAGTCTTCAAGCTGCTGGAGGAGGAGCAAAATCCAGAGGTCGGGACTAAACTTGATGGACGATAAGGAAGATACAGCTGTGCCCTTTATTTCATATGGGTGATGCAATTTTAATGCCAAAATCAGTCATGTCCATTTACACCTGCTCCCTGACATAAGCAGGCTTTTAAAAAGTGCCCGTTTCAGCCAGCCCTCTAGGGAATGGATTGAGGGGATATTCCCCTTATGTTCTCGTATTTTATTTTAGATTTTCAGTACAGGCTTTCAAGGCATTTTACAATATAGAAAAAAAATAATGAAAAAATTAAAATTAAAATATTGTCAGGAAAGAAGGAAACAGTTACAATGTCCATAGGAAGAGAATCCCAGAAAGTTAAAACAAAAAATGAAAAAAGGTTCTGCAGCCCAATCCTGTTCCTGCCCAGGTCAATCTTGTCGAACATTCAATAGACATTTCAATCCTGGAATGTCATTTCAAAGTAGAATGTTTTCGGTGCCCTTTTGAACTTAGAAAAAGATGACGCCAATTGAATTTCTTGCTGCACCAGAGTAGGCACCAGTGGTATCTTCTGGCCAGGGCCGGATTTACCTATACGCCCATTACGCCGTGGCGTAGGGCCCACAGCTGGCAAGGGCCCACAAAAATCGAACAAATTAGCTTTTTTTAAAAATAACAGCATGGACTGACCCACGGGTTAACAAAGGGGCGATGGGAGACACTCTCCCTTCGCGCCTCGCAGACCTGCACGGAGGGAGGGAGGGACAGACGGACCGATTGAGACGGCGTGCTGAGGGGGCCCCGCGGGTCAGTCCATGCTGCCGCGGCAGCAGAGGGGGCCCCGCGGCGGCAGCCAGCAGTTTTTTTTTAAAATTAAATTTTACTTTAGGCCGATGGGGGGGGTAGGACTGGTAATGGGCTATTGGGGGGGCTGGGGCTGGGACTGGAAATGGGCTGGGGGGGTTAAGGCTGGAGGTGGGCTGATGGGTTTAGGACTGGTAATGGGCTGTGGGCTGTTGGGGGGGGTTTAGAACTGGTAATGGGCTATGTGGGGGTGTTAAGACTGGTAATGGACTGTGGGCTGATGGGCGCTGTCTGGTAATGGGCTATGGGGGGGCTAGGACTGGAAATGGGCTGGGGGGGTTAAGACTGGAGGTGGGCTGATGGGGTTAGGACTGGTAATGGGCTGTGGGCTGATGGGGGGCTAGGGCTGGTATTGGGTTGGGGGGTTGCTAGGACTGGAAATGGGCTGATGGGTGGATAGGACTGGAAATGGGCTGATGCAGGGACTAGAAGGGAATGGATGCTGGGTGAGGCTGGAACTAGAAGGGAGCTGATGTTGGGGGAGGATTAGATTGGGATGGGGCTGGAAGAGTAAAATGGAGAAGGGAAAAATATTTTGTGTGGGAGGGATAAAAAATCTACAATTGGCCGGTATTGGGAGAGTAAGTGGGGATTGAGGATGGAGGGGTAAAATTTGAGTGGATGAAATAGGAATGAGGAAAGAGCAAAAGGAGAAAGATTAGTATGTTAAAGCAGATGTAGAGAGAGAATGGAAAAAAACTAGAAGAGAGAAGAAAGGACAAATGGACAGCAGATGATGGAGAGTTAGCAGAAGACACGAAGAAACCAGAAGAAAGTGGCTGGAGCAATTGCAGCTGAAAAAAATGCACAAAAGGTAGAAAAATATCTCTTTATTTTGAATTTATTAATTGGAATATGTCAGCTCTGGGAAATGTGCATCATTAACTCTGCGCTTTGTTTAGTACAAGAGCAAATTAATGTATAGTTTTATTTCTACAGTGTTGTACATTCCAAGTTTGGCTTTTGGGATTCCCAGTTTAATTATTGCCTTCCTGTTTCTAAATTGTGATTATTTGTTTGGTGTTGGTCTATGTTCTGCATGTGTAACTGAGCTGAGGTATTCTGTTTATATAATTCCTATTTGACATTGCCACTTGTTCTCTTTCCCCAGTAGGTCATGTATTGTTGTTCTCTGAAATGTATTGGTTTAATATTTGCAGTGTTGCCTTTTGATTGGTAGAGTATGGTGCTTTGTGAGTCCTGGTAGTGCTGTTAGGATACGGCGGGTTTGCTATGGGTTCTAAATGGGCAGTGTTTGTAGTAGTTCCTAATGTGTCTGGCAGTTGGCAATGGATTATAGTAATGTAGAAATCTTTTAGTCTTTCTTTATCCATACACTCATTAAGAGGCGCGTTTACTAAAAGTTAGTATATGGTAACATTATGCAAATATTTATGCAAATGAGGCCCCGCACCCCTCTTGGGCCGCCCCCCCTGCTGGGGGCCCACAATTTTTGTTGGCGTAGGGCCTCACTCAAGGTAAATCCGGCCCTGCTTCTGGCCCTGCAAAAATGGGAGCTATATCCACTACCAAGGGATGCTTTGTCATCCACATGGCCTTAACTCCCCAGTGTTTATTTCTTCTTTCAAACTGAGGTAAAGATCAAGTCCTCCGTGACTGAGAGCAGCTGCATGTCAATTTTCAAAATAGCTCAAATACACAAGTTGCTGGATTTCCCCCCCAGATTCCTCCCATCTGTACATTTGTAAAATAGCACCTCTCGCTTCGCATGGACGTCCAGTCCCGTGTGGTCCTGCATTTCTTTCTATGATTTAAAACACACGTCTATATTGAGGGGTGGAGATATGCCAACTTTATATCAGACCCCCATGTGCACACTCTCTCTTCTAAAATCAACATAGATTTTCTGACTTTTCACTTCTACATCACTACAGCTACACGAACAGCTTTTCTAAAATGTGCCTTTACAACCATAAATACAGATACATTCTACTAAAACTAGAACTGCAGTCTGCAGGACCAACTGGGGTATAATGCAGGGATTTTTGCAGCAATGCTAATATCATTCCCAGTCACCTCAGCTGCACGACATTCCTGCGTAGTCAGAACCGTTCAACCCACAGTATTCTTTCTCATGATGCAAATGAAAAACTAACGGTGCCCATTCAAGAAATAATCAGCTCTGTCCTCTGAACTTCACGGAGTAGAACAGAGACCGGCGAAAATGTATTATACATAATAACGTTTGCCTGATAGCCTTAATCAGCCATCAGGTCAGCTTTTGCTGAGCTAGCGGTTCTCATCTCAGCTCTGCAATTACTTATCTACCATAAATGTCAAACTACAGGTCAGGACAATTTAGCTTCATTAAGTAATGGGCAAAGCTGTGTACACAAAGTATTTGCCTCTGGATGTTGAATTCTAGATATTGCTCTCTTTTTACCTGTATGTATGAAAGGGCACTCAGGTGTCCACAAAATTGAAGGGGGAAGGGGCCGCGCAACACACCTGCAGTCTATTATAATAGCAACAGCCATGGAGAACCCAGATGTTGGAGTCAATCCAATACACAGCAGCAAAAAAAAAAAAAAAAAAAACCAAGCAGCTAAGCTTTTGGGAGGCTGGCACTGAGTGAGGGGGACTGTTAGCATCCTTCTTTTTTTGCAGACATGGTATGCACTGCGCTACTAAAGATTAGTGTGCAGCTAAATTAGTCTATTGCTAAGAAGGCTTCGATCTCTAGATCTGGTCACCACGGATACAGAGTCAAGGCTAACTAGCAGCATGAAGCTCTCTTTGGATGATAACGAGTCCCTGGATGTTTTAACTCGTCCTGCTGCGGTGTTCTCTAACATGGTCAAATTGCATTTACCAGAAGTTATTCTTTCCCCAAGGCATCAATGAATTCCAGTCACATTTTTCTGCAGTATCTTTACATGCAAAAATACTGTGACCTGCTTGCAACTGTGTCCAAAGAATATGAAATGTACTGCACTGGATATTCTTTTAAAATAATTAGACTGACAATGCTGCTACAGGGTTATGATTCATAGTTTGGTTACTATTTGTTTTCTCCAGTTGTAACATACTTATGATGTTTTTCTAGGTCTAGCACACGAGACTGATTTTTCTCTTACTCTGCAGTCTTGATTGGGTAGGTGGTAAATGCTTTTCTGCGCAGCATGCTGCACTTCTGTAGTACTGCATTTCTACCAGTAGATGTCATTGTGGTTACTGGTTCAGGCCTCAAAACAAATGCAGATAGGCAGGCAAAGAAAACAAAAAATGCAGTGAAAAAGAAAAACAGGCAGCTTAATGAAAAAATGACCATAGCTCCAATTCTAGCAATTTGTGATTCCTTTTCATTGTTCTGTCAGGCTGTGATCAGACCTTTTATACTTCCTTCCTTCTTGTGCCGATGGTGGCTTGTTGATTTTGCTAGATGCAAATGCCGGAGCTGCTATGTGCAGGTCAGTCAGCGTAGCGCGTGTTCGACAAGGGAGCTATTGCTGCAGTCTGCCACCACGCTGGGTGTTTATACAGGGACAAAGCAATCAGGTTCACTCAGCTGCCACTGTCTGTCTAGCAAAAACACAGGCGCATAGTCAGAAAGCAAACATGTTCTTTCATAATGGACTTCTTAGAAAGTAAATCACACACACTCAGGATGTTTGTTTGAAAGCAGGGGATGCTTGTTTTTTTGGAGATGTTTGTGTTTCTAGATGAGTTTCCAATGCACATGATTAAAGTGGCAGTGCTTTTTTTTTGTTTGTTTTATTTACAACTCTGGGCAATGTTTTAAGCGCCCATTTCTTTTTGACTACTGGATTGCAGATCTGCCACCTTACCTAATTTGAGGTGCAATTTTTATGTATCAGTGCAGGTTTTGAATTTGCAACCCTAGTCACTGATTTTACCCATTGAAATCAATACTAGAGATTAGGGATGTGCCAATTTGGTTTGCACAACTTAAAATTTTTAGTGCATGAAAAATTGATTGTCTGTGATTAACATGTGTATATTCTACTTGAGTGCATAAAAAAAGGTATTAAAACAAGTGTGTGAAATAAACTGAAAAAGTACCTAAAAACTGGGGGAAAAAGCCAAAATGAACCCAATGTTTTTTTGCACATCCCTGCTGCAGATCCCAGAATATATAGGGAAGGCATTGTCAAAAATCTAGATCAGGACAGACTTAAAATCTCCTTCTCAGAATGGGGAAACTCAGAAAATTTGGGGCTATTTTTATACCGGCTTTATTAATATCTCATTCCAAAGGCACAAGATGCACGAGATAGTGAGCAGCTGCAATTATTTTAAAAAGCCACAATACTTTGTAACTCTCAGCATCATTGATAAGGTTACCAGAAGTTCTCGATTTTCAGGGATTGTCTCTGATTTCTGATCCCTGTCCCCAACTCTCATCTCTTTGGCAACCCCCTGTACCTGATTCCAGCAATAGGGACAGAGGGAGGGAGGGGGGGGGAGAAGGATGGTAATGCTGGTGTGACAAAACATGCATTTAAATATCCTCAGTGTGGTTCTGTGCCATGAACAGTGATTGTTAGGGCAGGAGGGCAGCCGAGTAGAGAGGGCAGAGGCAGGGGCGGCCCAAGAGGGGTGCGGGGCCATGTGCAGAGACTCGGTGCGGGGCCTCATTTGCATAAGTGGCCTTATTTGCATTAATATTTGCATAATGTTACCATACCCTAACTTTTAGTAAACATGTCTCTTAATGAGTGTATGGATAAAGAAAGACTAAAAGATTTCTACATTACTATAATCCAGTGCCAACCGCCAGGCACATTAGGACCTACAACAAACGCTGCCCATTAAGAACCCATAGCAAACATGATGTAACCTGATAGCATGACCAGGACGCACAAAGCACCAGACCCTACCTATCAAAAGGAACACTGCAAATATTAACCAGTACATTTCAGAGAATACTGGGGAAAGAGAACAAGTGGCAACGTCAAATAGAATTACATAAACAGAATACCTCAGCTCAGTTACACATGCAGAACATAGACCATCACCAAACAAGGAATCACAATTTAGCAAACAGGAAGGCAATAATTAAACTGGGAACCCCAAAGCCAACACTTGGAATGTACAACAACACTGTAGAAATAAAACTATAAATCAATTTCCTCTTGTACCAAACAAAGCGCAGACGTTATGATGCACATTTCCCAGAGCTTTCATATTCCAGTTAATAATTCAAAATAAAGAGATATATTTCTACCTTTTTGTGCTTTTTTTTTCCTTTGCAATTGCTCCAGCAAATTTCTTCTGGTTTCTTCATGTTTTCTGCTAACTCTCCATCGTCTGCTGTCCATTTGGTCCTTTCTTCTCTCTTCTAGTTTTTCTTCCATCCTCTCTCTCTACATCTGCTTTAACATACTAATCTTATCCTTTGGCTCTTTTCCTCATTCTTATTTCATCCCACACAAATTTTAACCCCTCCATCCTCAATCCCCACTTACTCTCCCCAATACCCGGCCAATTGTAGATTTTTCATCCCTCCCACACAAAATATTTTTCCCCCTCTCCATTTTAACTCTCCCAGCCCCATCCCATTCTAATACTCCCCCAACATCAGCTCCCTTCTAGTTCCAGTCTCACCCAGCATCCATTCCCTTCTAGTCCCTGCATGAGCCCATTTCCAGTCCTAGCCCCCATCATCCCATTTCCAGTCCTAGCTCCCCCATCCATTTTCAGTCTGAGTCCCCTTCATCTCAGCTCATTTCCAATCCTAGCCCCCATCAGCCCATGTCTAGTCATTTTCCTAGCCCCACCATCAGCCCATGTCAAATCCTAGCTCCCCTCCACTCAGCCCAATTCCAAGGCCAAGCCCCCCCATAGCCTACTTCCAGTTCTAAGCCCCTCCATGAGTCCATTTTCAATTCAAGCCCCCACAGCCCATTTCCAATCTTAGCTCCCCCCAACAGCCCATTTCCAGTCCTATCCTAGCTGCTCCATCAGCCCATTTTCAGTTCTAGCTCCCGTCCCTCACAGCCCATTTCCCTTCCAAGCTCCCTCCCCCGCAGCGATTTGCAGTTCAAGCCGCCCCGTCCCTCAGTCCATTTCCAGTCATAGCAATCCCCCAACCCATTACCAGTCCTAGCCCCCATCAACCCATTTTCAGTTTAAGCCCCCCCTATAACCCATTACCAGTCCTAACCCCCCATCCCGCCCACTTCCAGTCTTAACCCCCATCAGCCCATTTCCAGTCAGCCCCCCATAGCCCATTGCCAGTCCTAACCCCCCCCATCTGCAGCCCACAGCCCATTACTAGTCCTAACCACATCACCCCACCTCAAGTCCTAAACCCTCACCATCAGCCCTTTTCCTGTCCTAGCGCCCCCATAGCCCATTAGCAGTCCTAACCCCCCCATAGCCCATTAGCAATCCTAACCCCCATCACCCTATTTCCAGACAGGCCCCATCAGCCCCCAGCCCATTACAGTCTCTTAACCACCCAGCCCATTTCCAGTCCTAACCCCCCATCACCCCCGCATTTCCAGTCAGCCTCCATCAACCCCCACCCCATTACCAGTCTTAACCCCCCCCAGCCCATTTCCAGTCCTAACCTCCCCATCACCCCATTTCCAGACAGCCTCCATCAGCCCCCAGCCCATTACCAGTCTTAACCCCCCCAGCCCATTACCAGTCTTAACCCCCCCAGCCCCATTTCCAGTCCTAACCCCCCCCCCCCCAGCCCTTTCCAGTCAGCCTCCATCAGCCACCAGCCCATTGCAGTCTTAACCCCCCTAGCCCATTTCCAGTCCTAACCCCCCCTCACCCCATTTCCAGTCAGCCTCCATCAGCCCCAGCCCATTAGCAGTCTTAACCCCCCCCAGCCCATTTCCAGTACTAACCCCCCCAGCCCTTTTCCCGTCAGCCTCCATGAGCCCCAGCCCATTAGCAGTCTTAACCCCCCCTAGCCCATTTCCAGTCCTAACCCCCCCTCCAGCCCATTTCCAGTCCTAACCCCCCCTTGCACATTTCCAGTCCTAACCCCCCCCCTTGCACATTTCCAGTCCTAACTCCCCCCCTTGCACATTTTCAGTCCTAACCCCCCCCCCCTTGCACATTTCCAGTCCTAACCCCCCCCTGCACATTTGCAGTCCTAACTCCCCCCTTGCACATTTTCAGTCCTAACTCCCCCCCCTTGGCCACATTTTTCAGTCCTAACCCCCTCACTCCATTTCCAGACAGCCTCCATCAGCCCCCCCCCCCTTTCCTTCCTTCCCTTCCCTTCCGGCAAATTAAAAACAAAAAACAAAAACCTGGCTCTAGCTGCTGCCGCTGCCGCGTCCATCGCAGCAGCGGCAGAATGGCGTGTCCCGCGGGCCCTCCGCTCCCTCGTGCGAGCCCTCTGCAAGGGCTTTCAGATTCGCGAAGGGAGAGTGCTCCCTCGCGTCTCTGTAAAGCCCGCAGAGGCTAATGGGAAAATTTCCCATCAGCCCCTCACATCTAAAGGGGCAGATGGGAAAATTTCCCATTAGCCCCTGCGGGCTTTACAGAGACGCGAGGGAGCACTCTCCCTTCGTGAATCTGAAAGCCCCTTGCATAGGGCTTGACGAGGAAAGGGGCCCCGCGGGACACGCCATTCTGCCGCTGCTGCGACGGACGCGGCAGCAGCCAGAGACAGGTTTTTTTTTTAAATGTAATTTAAAAAAAAAGCAGAATGTTCTTTGCGCGGGGCCCCCTGAAACGCGGGGCCCTGTGCAAAAAACATTCTTGCTCAATGGACGGGCCGGCCCTGGGCAGAGGCGACGTCACAGGAGCAGATGTGTGTGTGGGGGGGGGGGAGGGGAAGCAGGATCAGCAAGAGAACAGGAAGAAATGCTTTATATGGATTGTGGGCAGGGCCAACCTAAGGGTTTCTGCCACCCTAGGCAGACCCACCTTGCTGCCCACAAAGGCTGCGCAGCCCAGCCCACCAGCCGCCCCTCTCCCAGCATCTATCTTTTCACTTGGAGAAGGGGGGGGTGGCACGGCAATGTCTCTTCTGTGTTGGACTTTAAAGTGCCCACACTAGCGCACTCATGGTCTGTCACTCCTGCCCCCCTCCCAATGCAGATTCCTGTTGAGGGGGGCAAGAGCAGCAGACCATGAGATTCTCTAGGATGGCACTTTAGAACCCAATGCAGAAGAGGCATTTCCATGCTACCAGGTGAGAAGATGGATGTTGTGTGGGAGGGTAAAGCATGGCGGGTTGGGCAGCAATGAACTGCTCCTTCGCAGGAAGGAGGGGGGCCATTGTTGCCCACTGAGGCCTGCTGCCATAGACAGCCTACTAGTTCGCCTGGTGGAAGGGCCGGCCCTGATTGTGGGGGAAAGGGAGGTAAGGAACTGAAGGGAAGTTGATATCCTCGATACCTGGTGGGAGGGGAGGGAAGGGTTAGGAAGATGCTGCATCCTGGAAGAAGGTGGATAGTGCTGGACACTTGTGGGAGTGGAGGGGTTGAATATTGAAGAGAAACGGGGATGTTGAACACTTGGGTGGGAGAGGACCGGGGGGGTGATGCTGGTTACCTGTGGGGTGGAGAGTGAGAGGAAAAGGAGATGCTGGACACCGGATGAGAGGAAGAAAAGGGAAGGGAAGATGTTGAACACCTTGGGGCTAAGGAAGGAAGGATGCTGGTGACCTGGGGAAGAGGGAGAGTGGAGCATGTTAGGAAAAGGAGATGCTAGATACCTGGGAGAGTAAGGAAGAGAGCAAAAGGGGGAATGCTGAATACCAGTGGGAATGGATGGGGAAGGAGAGGGAAGGGAAGAGCAAAGGCTGGACACCTGGGGAAGGCCATAGGACAGATGTTGGACTAGGGGAGGGGAGGGGAGGGAAGAGAAGGGGAAATGTTGGACAGAATAGGGGAAATAGCAAGGAAGGGGCATTAATGAGAGGGTGGGTAAGGAGAGCGAGATGGGGAATGGGAGGGCTGGGTAAGGGAACTGGAAAGCTGTAGGTAGATGCAGTAAAAAAGAGGGAGACTGAGGACTGAATGATGAGGAGGGACGAAATCAGAATAGGTAGAGAAGTAGAAAAACAAATGGAAAAAAGCTGAAAGATCAATGACAGATGGATGTAGGGGAGTAAGTGAAGACACAGCAGGAGAGAGAAAGAAATGACAAATGGACAAGTCACCCTGGGAAGAGTGTTAAGAGAAGAGAGACAAAGCAGAAACCAGAGACTGGATGTGATATGATTAGGAAAAATGGCCAAACAGCAAGGGTAGGAAAAAATTGTATTTTCAATCTAGTTATTGCAATATGTTAGTTTTTGGAATTTACATCTGTCATTTTTTTTGCTTTGCACCAGACAGGGCAGGAACGCATCACTGTTTCTATTTCTTTGATGATTTGTCTGCTTGGAAGTGATATTAGATGGTTACAGAATCCTGGCTTACAGACACAGACACAGTCCTCTTAAACCAACTCATCCCACCTAACTTCTCAATCCACACCTGCCACAGAGCCAGCTGGAGATGCGGTGGGGTTTTTCATCCTGGTAGAAACCTAACTCCAGTATCAGCTGCTCTCCTCCAAAAGCACTCTGCACATAGACACGGTTACCATAGCCAACAATCATAACACCGTAAATCTCATCTATAGAGCTCCAACCTCCCCTACGGAAGATCTCTCCAACATAATTGACCTAGCCTGCAACCCTGAAAGCCCACGCAAACCTAACTGGTTGTTTGGTGACTTTAACCTTGCATCCCTGCAACCCACCCATGCTAACACCTTCCTCGATGCAATGACTGAACTCCGCTACGATCAGGTAGTGAACGCTCCCACTCACCACAGAGGAAACGCACTGACCTGATCTTCGCTCCACATTCGGTTACAGGACACAACCTCAACCTTTCCATCACTCCTGTCCCATGGTCCTGACCACAGCTTAATCACATTCCAAATCCTATCGCAGCAAGATCAAGTCCCACCCAGCCTCATGAATACAGCCTCTTCAGTAATACTCGCCGTTTCAAACCCCTCGACAAGGATGAGTTTACCAAAAGTGCATTTCCAAATACTCGATCAGCCTTCACATAACCTCAACGATATGATCGCTAGATAGAATACCATGCTGAATTCATTTTCCCAGCTACCCCCCTCGGACAAATCATTAACCTCCAACAGACTGCCAAGAAAAGAAAACCAGCCCCATGGTTTTCTGCGGAACTACGGACATCTCTTCTTCTCCTAAGGAAGTTCAAAAGAAAATGGCGACGTTCTCGTTCCACAGTGG